>CALNHX010003885.1:0-139380 GCA_940337035.1 Agriotes lineatus | reverse complement strand
AAGATTTCACTGATATTTTATCGTGTATTAAGTTTAGCTAACCGAACAAGTGCAAGGCTAGAAAGCAACCTTCTTTTTAGCTTTGGGCAAAAATGAAATTTTTTAAATTTTGGAATATTTCAAAATTTCACATAGCAAGACTTAATTTTAATTCTTTTTTTGACTGAAAACTAAATGTTTATAATTGGAAAAAATGTTAATTATTCTATTATATTTTTTTGATTTGCCGAAGAGTAATATATTCGCATAATTTATACGTTTTTGATGCAAGGTGCTTTCTATGAGAAATATTTGTCAAAGATGACTAATCTCTATTTAAATGGCTTCTAAAAACGCTAATCTGTCCCTGTTTATAAACTTCTCTCACAAAACTCCTGTAAATGTTCTATTACAGTTGCCTCAATGAAGACATTCTTTATTCGGATTAGATAGATGTTCAAAGTTCAAGTCAATTAAATAGCCAGAATTTGAAATGGTGATGAATTGTTCTACTCCCACTCAAATAAAATTACCTAATTGTTTTCATGTTTGACAGTTTGTTTTGATATTTTGATTTGAGTGCTTTTGTGTTACCTAGTGTAACAACAAAAAATTACTAATTTAACAAAGATTTTTTTAATTTAGAATATTTTGAAGATTTTGAGGCAACATTTTCTATTTAGGTAGAAAATCACATTTTAAACAACTTTTTGGTGATTTTTTCTTTATCGTGGCTGGTAAATGCATTTTTTGAAATTATAAAAAAAAATTAAAATTTGACAGGTAACGAGAGTCACGTGACAACTTTTGTTTCGCCCATTTGTAATTGTTTTCAACCATCTCCAATCGCCAGAGTTTGATTTAAAAAAAAACCGATTTGTAGCCAACTTTTTGGAGAGCACTCTATATGTAATTAACATCTCAAGGTCGACTAACTTAAAACTCAACCCTTTGCTGCAATTATTTGGCTAAAGCAAATGCTAAACGTTGACAACAATAGCGTTAACAATCCCTAACACTCCCTTATGCACGGCTCATTATTCAGGGCGACTATTGTGCAACACTCCAGTGACTTGCTATTTATAGCTAATCTCAGTTGTCTCCTGTTAGTAGTATCGCATTTCTAAAATTATGTCCTTTGACATGGAGTAAGTAGGTTTTATTGGTCGTAGATTCAATACACAATTTATCAAATTATTGGAAAAAACACTATTATTAATAATTATTATATTCCACATCACCAATCTAAAGCCATTTATTGAAGGTAATGCGGCCAGTATTATACTTTAAGCCGTCTATAAACATAGGGTGTGCGCCCGTGTATTCAATTTCAAGAGTGCACCCTGATGACGAAAAATGCCAGGTTGACATGGCGGCCAGTGGGAATAACTAATCGAAATATTTCACATGCTCGCAACTCTTCAGAATAGCATGAGATATAATGCTATCATGAACAATTACAGTGGAAAAGTTGGAATGTGTGCAAAGGCTATTCTACTATGAAGAATACATTCTTTTTAGACGAACATTTATCTGAGATTTTACATTGTTTCAGTCCAGTAGTAAAAACGAAATATTCCAAAATGTGTAGTATACAGCGTTTTAGAGAAAAAGAAAGAACCTAAAAAAGATTGTTGAAAGCGTTTGCAGCGGAGTAATAAAGGCATAGCAATCTACATGACAAGATAAAATGAAATTTGAAATATAACAGAAGCGCACTAAGGATATTGAATGTTACGAAGAGTTGAAACTTGATCCTGTTTGAGGAGAGTAGCTTTTTTCAATATAGAATAAAAATATAGAAAAGAGCTTGCATTTTTAAAAAGAAGTCGGAGAAGCAATGACAAGAATAAAAGGGTGTCGACGCTAATCGTATATTATATACAGGGTGTCTCTAAAAGGTGCGTACAAAACGCTAGTACAAATTCCTCATGCTAAAGTATGACGATTTAGTCCAACTTACCTTAGTCCAAAAGTAGATAGTTTTCGAAATACAGGGCGTCAAGGTTATTATGTTTTTTACTTTTTTATTTATTTATTTATTGCCCAACAGAAAAATTACAATTACAGGACAATGCGCAAGTACAGTAATATAATATTAAATAACATATAACATATACAAACGTAATAAGTAACTAAATGTAAAGGCGACATATAGCATACTACATACATATAACGTATAAACAAACAGCGTACGCACGCGCTAATATTAACATAGAGTACAGCAACTTATATCGCAGCTATTTGAAATTTTATTAAAATTCGAAGCCATTACATATAAAGGAGATTTAACAAGTAAATTAGTACGAGCCGTAGGAACATGAAAAGTTATAGCATTACGGATTGAAGAACGAGGTACATGGAAATCAATCATTGCTAGAAGTGAAGCACTATCGATTTTATTATGAAGCAGGTTATATAAAAATGTAACACTTATAATTATTCTTCTGTTTTCTAACGAAAGGATGTTAAATCTGGAGAGTAATAATAATAACTGGTCTATACCAATTGCTGGATAGAAACCATCAATCTTGAAAGATAAAAATTTTAAAAATTTTCTTTGCACCATTTCCAAACATTCTTGATAACAATCATAATATGGATACCATACCAGTGCTTCATATTCTAACTTCGACCGAACAAATGCAAAAAACAACGTTTTAAGCGCTAAAAGATTAGAGAATGACCTACGGCTTCGAATAATGAACCCTAATATTTTCATCGCAGATCTGCGTATAGCATCAATATGGTGAGAGAAAGTAAGTTTGTGATCAAAAATGATACCCAGATCAGTGACTGATATACAACGATCGAATGGAACAGTGTTACAAGTATACGGATAAACTATTGGATGCAATTTGCGGGTATAAGTGACTACTTAGACACTTAGAAACATTGAGGTTGGTGATGGGCTTATTCGAATGAAAAATAACCGGTTATCCGGTTATTGAAATATCCTATGTAACTCGGTTTTCGTTCCAAGTATTCGAATGAAAAATAACCTTATCCTGATACGTACTACGTGCCATATCTCAGCGACCTGCGTGTGATCGAAATTCTGTAAATAATACGTCATTCACAACTCATAAGCATAAGCAAGGCCGATTGTATTGAAAATACCATTTGGGCGTCTCGCTCTACAGTTTTCTCCCTTGCTTGCTAGTGATGGGCATTATCGGATGATTTCAATAATCGGGGTTGTTCCATTTTGGAATGTTTATAAAATCGGAATATCATCCGATTATTTTACATTCCGTAAATGCAAGGAAGGGAAAACGAGCGAAACAACAACAAGCCGAAGGAAGATGAAGTGCGTCCAAATTTGCGATGCGAGCACTCGCCGTTGCGCCGTAAGCCCTTATCTGCGTTGGCATCTATTGTATGGGTTTATAGTACGGCCATTAAAACAATTTATGAGTTTGAGTCGCACAGTGGGATGTGAGGAAATAAAATATTTTTTCAAATTATTACAGTAATTACCTTAATAAACTTTCGGAAAATGGTAGTGATATTTTAAAGTTTAATGGCACATAAAGTACATAATAGATAGTATAAAACAATACATGAATTTGAAGTCTGTAAGGTGTACTATCTAATAATTAATTTACGAAATACCACTGCCATTAGTGCCAGCATATAGCAGTCAAGTGAGCCAACACAATATTCCGTATTCCTTTCAGTTCAAATTGGCATTTCGTTTTCTCATTTTGTATACCGAATAGTAAAATAATGGAATTCCGAAAGTTCCGAATTTTGTGCACCGAACAGTAAAATAATCGAATTCCGAAATGTTCCGAAACGTTCCGAAATAATCGGAACCTTCCGATTTTTTGAACAATCGGAAACTTTCCGATTATGCATTCCGGATAGGCCCATTACTACTTGCTTCCTTGCCAGCTGAGGCTCGCGGTCGATTTTTTGCCGCCTTTAACCCGGCCGATCGATAAACATAAACGTTTTACCACTGTTTTTTATTGCGCTTAGCAAGCAGTCCCGCATATTTTTTTTCTTTCTACACTTAATAAATACCTCTTAATTTCCAATACATAACACTTAATGTACATATTATGTTTTGGTTATCTCATACAAATACAACAATATATTATTATTATTATATTATTATAAATCGCCAGCAATCGAAAACAATAAAGGTGTATCCAGATATACTTCATTCATATCTACAATTACTTATTGCACAAACTCCTTAGAAATCAAATAAAAATCATTTATACAATTATTATAATTAACGATTAACTAGGTTCCTCTGCTATCTGCAAGTTACGATGCCGATGCAGATGACGCTGAACCGCGTAACCGGCAAACCGGCGAAATCGAAACGAATCGAGAGCCAAAATTTATTCGAATGATTATTCAAATAATCATTCGGTTATTAATATCATTCGAATGCAAATAATTCGGTTATGAAAATTGTCCGGTTATGCCCATCACTAATTGAGGTGTAAACTGTTGGTAACACACCACTCATGAACCTGGTCAATTTGCGCTTGAAGCAAATCGCAATCTTCTAACGTATCAATAACAGAAAATATCTTTAGATCATCAGCAAATAATAATTTTTGACATGATATAGTCTCAGCTAAGTCATTGACAAATAGTAGAAATAAAAGTGGCCCCAAGTTAGACCCTTGAGGTACACCTGATGTTGCTACAAAAGACTCGGAATTAAAACTGTTATAAGCTACGTACTGTAATCGATTTTTAAGGTATGATCTGAAAAATAATAGAAGCGAATCACTAAAGCCAAAGCTATGCAGTTTATCAGTAATAATTGTCTGATCAATCCTATCGAAGGCCTTTGAGAAGTCCGTATAGATTACGTCAACTTGTCCTTGAGAATCAAGGGCTTCGGAAGCGAATTGCGTGAACTGGGCTAAATTAGTTACAGTAGACCGATTTGTCATGAAACCATGCTGATATGGAGAAATATAGCTTCTTACAAGAGGGTAGATTAGGGCGTGTAATGTAATTTCGAAAACTTAGGAAAGTCGGCAGGCAACAAGCCGCGACTTCGTCTTGGCCTGTACTTGTCTACCTCAAATGTTAATAGGTCCTTACATTCCTTGTTACTTAAATAGCTATTTGTGCCTCGGTGTATTACATTTCTAACAAAAAAATCGTATTTCCTGGCATTTTTTGTTCAAAAGAGGTATATCTATAGGTGTCGCTCCCAACAAGTGTTTATCAGAGCCAGTAGATATAGAGAGTACCGCCATTCTTTGATCCGTGAAAATGCCGCTATCGCCGCCATTTTTGTTCCCACCAGCAATGACTGATTCAGGTATTTCTAAAATTTTACTTGAAATTGGCAAGACTGTAAGTCTATGTCCAATTCGAGGTTAGCAGGTTATGTTTTGCTCCAGTTTGTGTCAAAACTGACGCAAAAACTAACCTGCTAACCTCGAATTTGAAATAGACTTACAGTCTTGCCAATTTTAAGTAAAGTTTTGGATTGCCAACAAACGTCACGTTGACGGAATTGTGTTACAAACCTCAAAGTGACGCATATGTCAGAGGAATAAACATGGCGGACGTGGCGGTACTCTCTATATCTACTGGCTCTGGTGTTTATAAGGTAATTGAATTTAAATGTTTTATTGCGTACTGAAACGTACGTCGTTGCCTTCCTTCGCACTTTATTCAGACTTATAATTGGTCCAAAAAATTGGAGCGTTTTTAAGGGCGAACGGGCAAATAACAATAAAAATGTATATAGCAACGAGTTAACCAAGATAGGCATCGTCATTAGTTACAAAAGAGTATTGTCAAACAATTAAATTTGACAAACCTTTATCGCTTAATAATTTCAAAATCTAATATTTCATTTTTACATTTTCGCTGACCGTACCTTACACTTCCGCAAAAATTACGGACATGGTATTCATTTATGGTTATTGTCAAGGAAATGGTCGGGACTCAGTGAGAGTATACAGAGAAAGATTTCCAAATAGGCGCATACCAAACCACCAAACATTTGCTGCTGTTGAAAGACGTCTTCGAGAAACCGGTGGTTTTGCTCCTTCGACTGTTGATTATGGACGGGATCGTACGATTAGGATACCTGAGGTTGAAGAACAAATTTTAGAACGGATCTGAGCACCAGATGCCTACGTTTGGAAGTTGAAGTTTCTAAAGATATAGTAAATAGGAATTTAAGAGAACATCTGCTGCATTCGTACAACCTTCAGACATTACAGCAGCTTCTACCCCTCGACCCGGAATTAAGACTAAGCTTCTGTCGATTCATTAACGAACGGAAAATGAAAATTTTCATTTAACAAAAATATTTACAGATGAGTGTTGTTTTACGAAACGACTTTCGTTAAGTGCTATAAGCAAATGTGTATTGTTTAATTTTCATCTTCATCAAATAATTTTGGTTCAATGTATTCTTTGTTCTGTAAAAAAAAAGTGCGATAATACCTATTACCGCACGGATTGCGGTAATAGAACTTTTAACGATACTCAAATTAATTTGGCAATTAGTCAATAATAACACCGATGAAGATAAAATGGTTTAAATTACCTGGAACACCTCCCAGTAAATTTTCCAAATTTATTGGATGATCTTCCAGTGGCTACCAGACAACATATGTGGTTCATGCACGACGGTGCAGCCCCACACTTCATCTTAAATATTAGAAATCATTTAAATGAGAATTGTCGACATCGATGAATGGGCAGAGGAAATAATGCTTCTGCAAATTGGCCACCTCGCTCACCGGATTTAACGTGGTTAGATTACTTTTCATGGGGAACTCTTAAAGAGATGTTATGCTTTAGACCTGTTTTACGGTTAGATGCAGAGATGATGGAAAAGGTGCACTTCAACTTTCTCCGTCGAATTAATCTTTGTCTACTTGAAAATGGAGGCCATTTTGAACATCTACATACAGTTTTTCTGAACAATTAACATTTCTGTTTTAGTTCGTTATTAATTTTCTGTGTTATTCCTATTGTGCTTTGCCAATTCAATTTTTACATTCGTATCAATGTTAACTCGTACTTTTAATCAAATTAATGTCAGCAGGAAATAGATATTTTTTTTACCACAACTGTAATTTAGTAGACTGGTACTGTCACAATATGTAGGACTATAAATTACGGGGCTTGTCCCTCTCTTTTTATTGCGCTGCATTGTACTGTCACCTAGAAATGTGTGAACAAATTACAGTTTACCAAGGTAAACATTTCTACTCCATCGGCACGACTTAACTAAAGGGTCTATTATCTGCTGTTTGGCCATCTCAACAAGCAGGTGTGTCTAGATAAGAATGCAGGTACGACCAAAACCAAATTGGCAGGAGGAGCAAAACGCTCATTACACAACTGGTAGTAGAAATCAGATTCTAGGTTACGAAATTTGTGACAGAAAAAATAGAATTTTTTCTCAAGGGAAAAAATGAACAATATGTTGTCATTGTATTCATAAAATAACATAGTTCAAAGGCTGCTAAATAATGCTGCACAATTCTGATTTACGGAAATGCTTTAGTTATGAAAATACTTGTTTCTTGCTGTTCCGATCCCGGTGGTGGAAAAATAGTATATACATGGCAGGTCAGAATACCATTTGTCCCTCTGTGTATCGATAGTCCTCGGAATTCGTCCTAGGGTTTCAAAATTACACCTTGGGAAAAATTACGCTTTTCTCTTCCATAATAATGTATGATTTGTTCACACTGCCATTGGTGACATTAGAAAACGTGACTTTTTTATACTTTTCATAACTGGTCAAAATCATATCGATTTTACCTAAAAATTTCATGCAGGAGCACAATTTTGCCTGAAAATTACATCAAACCGTCATTAAATATATTAAATGCTCAGCAGTAAGATTCCAAGACGACGTCAAATTGCTGTTCGCTTCGCTGTCTCGGGCAATTTTCAAAACTTATAACAAACAATTTGACATGGTCAAGGGATCTTTTGGTAGACTATTTCCCAAATACAATTTCAATACCAGAAATCAATGAACAATTTGTTTAATAATGTTAAGAATTGGGTGTTCCTTCAATTCTCTAAAACCTAAAAATGCAGGAAAATTTCGGCAGGGGTATTATCAAAAATTGCCACATTTTCCTGGTGAGGGGAAATTATGACGTAATTCGCACCTTACCGGTAAAAATTATAAAATTCCAGTGTTTTGATTGGTTGAAATTTTATGAGAGGAATAATCAAAGCAATTTCGGTTTTTTATAATTTTTCCACCTATTTATGATTTAATCGATTGGATTGAGTTTAAATACAAAGCGGAATGTTTTGAACTCGTGGCGTAGTCTGCAAACAGGTTTATCTCTATAGATATTGATCCTGTGCATACATTCTCTGAATGCTCCAGCGCCTCTTAGTAGACTGACTATTTGCTTGATTTGAGTTCTGTTCAGTCTTAACAGGGTTTTGGTGGTTTGTGGATTCGGAGTTTTTAACAATCTTTTGCAGTGTGTTGCTTGATTGTAGTTTCTCCACTTTAGTTGGTGTGCTGTATTTACCCATTCATTAATGACTGAGCGGGTTTAGTTTTTCTGTATGCTTAGACCATGTTCTGGACCGGTCATTGCATTACGGGCTGCTTCTTTTGCGAGCTTGTCCGCTTTTTCGTTTCAAAATACCTTGGTGACTTGGAATCCAGCATAATTTTACTGTGTTTCCTGGGCTCAAGGTTTGAAGTTTGGATTTGCATTCCTTGACCAGTCTCGATGAAGTACTGAAAGCGTTTAACGCTTTCCCTGAACGCTTTCAGTGCTGCCTGACTATCTGAGCGGATGTGTATGTCTCGATCGAGCAGCATCTTTTCTGGGCTGATGTTTGGGCATACGTTGACAGCTTGTACTTCATCCTGAAAGATGTTACATAACTTTCCTAGAATGACTTTTTCGTTGGTTCTAGAATTGGTACTGTACACACCGGCGCCTGTGCCCCCTTCAAAATTAGATCCATCAGTGTAAAAAATGATGTTTTTATTGTTGGGTTTGGTAGTTGGTCCGGATCCCAACTTGTGTGTACGGTAAAGTTCTTTTTAAAGTCATAGGCTTTGATTATAAGATCGGAACCCATTTCCAATATTGGGTTGTCGATGTGTGACATGATCTAGCCATGTTCTAGATTATTACCTGTGGTCATCCAGTGATCAGTACTTTGTAATCCGTAGGCTGTCATTCTGGCTTCACCTTGCAGGAAGATGTGCAGAGGTGGCAGATTTAAGATAGCATTCAGTGCTTGTCCTGGGGTGTCTTTAAAGGCTCCAGTGATGCACCGATTAGCTAGATATTGTATTCTGCTGATTTTGTGGATTGCAGTTGCTTGTTTTATTTTGGGCCACCAAGCGATTATTCCATATGAAATTATTGGTCGGACCCTGGTTTTGTACAGCCCGAGGGTCAGTTCCGGTTTGGGCCCCACGTACTACGCTATTTTTCCAAATAACTAATGTTTGTATGCACCTAGTGATTTTTTTGTGTAGGTGGAAGCTCGAAGTCGATGGTTAGTCCTAAGTCCTTAACCTCGTTCTCCCAGTGGACATTTGTCTCAAACAGTTTTATGTTGATTCTGTTTGTGATATTCTTTCTACGAGTGAAAGCGACGAGAGTGGCTTTGCTAGGATTAATTCTACGATTATTCTCTAGATACCACTCTTCGGTTTTTTAGTGCTGATTTAATTACATTGTCTAGGGTTCTTTGGTATTTACCTTGAATCAGTATGACAATCTTATCAGCGTATCCTTGAGTGTAGTAGCCTTTGTTATTGAGTTGGAGCAGCAGTTCATCAACTGTGAGGCACCACAGGAGTGGAGAAAGAACTCCTCCCTGTGGACATCCTTGTCAAATAACTTGACTTTTACTACTCTAGTGTTGAACATTGCCATAGTCCATCTTATCGTGGTGTTCTCGACTGATGGTTTGTCATTGCTCTTTCAATGGAGTGATAAGAGGTATTGTCGAAGGCACCTTCGTCTTGAAATGCTCCGACTGCCTACTCCTTGTACTCCAAGGTTCTCTCAATTTTGGTTGGTTGGTGTAGTGCGGTTTCACATGACTTTCTTGTTTGGTAAGCATGTTGCTATTTGTGAATCTGCAGTGCAGTTGGGGTTTCCTCCCTCCAGTATCTGTCTAATAAATAATCTTTCCAGCGTTTTAAGGAGGAATGACGTTAGGCTGATAGGTCTGTAAGATTTAGCTTCTGCATACCTGCTCTTACCAGGTTTGGGGATAAATACTACTTTAGTCACTTTCCAGGCTTGGGAAATGTAGCCCAGTTCAAGACTTGCTTGGAACATGTCTTTGAGTGGGTCAAGTAGTATATACGTGTCCGCCAAAAAGTCGACATAATATGGGAAAATTTTGTATTTTTGATTTTGCAAAAAAACTTTTTACGTCAATAATTTGTGCTTGTCTAAAAAACTATTTAGCCTCTATCATATATACCGAGTGATTTTTACTTATTTAGAAAATGGAGAAATTGTCAAAATCCAAAAAGTGCTATTTTTCGGAAATTAAGCAATATTTTAATGAAATTTTCTTAGTGTGTGTTATTTTTAGCTAACTAAACAATCCCAAGGCCAGAAAACCCCTATTTTTTTAACTTTTGCTAAAAATTTATTTTTCAATTTTTAAAATATTTTTCAAAATTTCACATTCAAAGACTTAATATTAAAGTTCAAATTTTTTTATGTGAACACTTTAAAGAATTATAATTCGTGAATATAATATAAAATGTTAATTACTTCTTTAGATTTTTTATTATTTACCGAAAAGTAGTATGTTTGCATAATTTTTACGTTTTCTATGCAAGGCGCTTTTTAGAAGAAATATTTTTCAATTCTTATTAATATCGATTTAAATGGCTTCAACAAACTCCAATCTAGCCCTGTCAATGAATTACTGTTACACAAATCCTGTAAATGTTCTTTTACAGTTGTCTAAATGAGGAAATTATTTAGAACATGTAATTGGATAAAAAAATCTCCTTATTTAGACAACTGTAAAAGAACATTTACAGGATTTTTGTAACAGTAAGTCATTAACAGGGTTAGATTAGAGTTTTTTTGAAGCAATTTAAATAGATATTAATTAGAATTGAAAAATATTTCTCCTAAAAAGCGCCTTGCATAGAAAACGTAAAAATTATGCAAACATACTACTTTTCGGTAAATAATAAAAAATCTAAAGACGTAATTAACATTTTATATATAATTTTTTAAAGTGTTCACATAAAAAAGTTTGAACTTTAATATTAAGTCTTTGTATGTAAAATTTTGAAAAATATTAAAAAAATTGGAAAATTAATTTTTAGCAAAATTAAAAAAAATGGGGGTTTTTTGACCTTGAGATTGTTTTGGGGTGGTAATAAACATTCGGTACTTTAATCCATTTTCCACGCTAAAAAAATACTAAATGCTCAATACAAAAATTTAAAATGCACGTTAAATTAATTGGAAATGCTTGGTATTTTAACAAAATCTACAATATAAAATATATCATTTGCACGGTAAGTTCTGCTCGCTATTTTAATTAAATATGTACCCTAAAAAAACCAAATTCTGGATATCTGAAGTTTATTATTAATTGAAATTTTGTATAATATTGTATTAATAAACGCTCGCTAATTTAATGCGTTTCAAAGGTTCGATTTGCACGCCAAGTGCAGCATAACATAGAAAAACTGAAAGGGCGTGTGTGCGTATCAGTGCATGTTACATGAGCGATATCGATCAGAATTGCTCAATACTTGCGACAGTATAGTATCCAAAGCAACCATTAAAATGAGCAAACATGCGAAAACGGAGATTAAGACCCTGTTCGAATACGACCCAAAAGTTAAACCTGAAAAATTTTACTTTTAGGCAAGAAGGATTTACCAATTTCCAAAAAGAAACAGTTAAATAACTATTTAGCTTCTTTAAGAACGCCAAAATTCGGTTCAAATTCCATAAGCCTTGGTGAATTAGAAAAAAATTGCATCGACCACTCTCAGGTAGGTACCAGATGGCAAAGATGAGGCTTTCATACTATCCCATCAAGTGAAATAGGATATATTAAGATGTGTTGAGCATATATGAAAAGAAACGTAAGAAAAAAGCTGATCAACTCGTGCACCCTAAAGAAAATATCTCGGATGATCTTGATTGTCTTAAACTAAGTAAAAATCGGGAATTATTTGACAAAGCTTCCATCACGTTTCTCTACCAATGGAGAGAACAAAAAGACTTCATAAATAATTTTGAATGTAAATGGCTGCAGTTGAATCAAAACTGGTATGAAGGGGTAGACAAGAAAAGTACTAATAACGGCCTAGTCTTTTAACACAGTTATCAAGGAGGAAAATACTCTAAGAAAAGCTTCCTCTGTCTAGATTCTCAGTATTACTTAACGAACACGTAACCGACTGGTCTCGAAATTATGCGTCAAAATTAAAAGAAGTGCAATTAAAACTGGTTATTAACCTAGATTTGTGGACAAAATCTTACGGATGCGTCAAGCAACAAGAAAAAATTGTTTCTAATGTACCACCGTCTGGTTGTGTTTACATTATCCCTGCAAAAAAAAAACATTGAAGTTTGCCAGGACGAGCTGAAAAAATGTACGAGCCTAGACTTTAACAGTTTTGAAGTTTATAAAACTGTTATGTTTAATGTGTGGACAACAACAATTCCTGAAGACGAAGATGATTGGATTAATGCTGAATGTGATTGTCCAGCCTACTTTAAAATGCTGATATGTAAACACATAGTGGGATTGGCTATTCGACTAAAATTGACCGCACCACTTCTAGAAGCATAAGCAATTCCAATTTTGTGCATGTTATACTTGTATGTTACGTTATTACCAAGGAACATTACGGTTTTTCTTTCTTTTTTAATATCTACTTGAGTTAAGTTTTGTTTCGTTATTTGTGTATGATCAGAGTTTACTTTTTTATATTTTTTGGAAGTGTTGTTTCGTGTTAACCATCAGAGTTTAAATGTTTTCTTCAAATACATGTGTAGTATTTTATTACGTTATGTACTTTTTACTAAAAACATTTTTTATGAACATTAAAGTTTACCTGGATAAGATCGTTGTCTGGAATGAAAAGTAAATAAAAAACAAGCAAAAGAAAACAAGTAAATTTCCTACCGAGCATTTATTGTAATCATCGTATATACGTACGTTTTGTCTATTATAATTTACCCAAAAATTTGAATTTTGTATCGAGCATCAATTATGTTTATCGAATGTTTATTAATTTAATAGGCATTTGAATTTTATACCTAACGTTCGTCATCATTGTCGAGCGTCTAGTATTGTTAGGAAACATTTATTTTCTTAGGATGCATATAAATTGTATACCGAGCACTCGATGCACTTATCGAGCGTTTAGTATTTTTATCGAACATTTATTTTGTAATCATGCATTTGGACAAAATATCGGGAAAATATGACCTGCAGTAGGAATACAATCCCGAGCATTTAATTTGTTCCCATTGTTTAGTTAGCTAAAAATAACACACTTTAAAAAAAATTTATTGAAATATTACTTAATATCCGAAAAACAGTACTTTTTCGATTTTGACAATTTCGAAAAACTCCATTTTCTAAAACAAGTAAAAATCACTCGGTATATACGATAAGGGCTAAATAGGTTTTTAGACAAGCACAAATTATTGACGTAAAAAGTTTTTTGAAAAATCAAAAATAATTTTTTTCCCATATTATGCCGACTTTTTGGCGGACACTGTGTATATATATCCCTTTCTGCAGCATTACGGGTTGTATGTCGTAGTGTCCAGCAGATTTGAAAGGAGTGAAGGGGCTAGTTCCTTTCTTTGTGCTGACTATTCTCTTAGCTGTTTCCCAGTCTTCCCTCCTGGGGGTATAATTGGGTTCAGCCAGAGTAAGTTGTTCCACTGCTCCGGATAAGTGAGTTTTTATTAAACGAGATAATGTCTCCTCTTCCGTTGTAGTGTATTCTCCGATTTCTTTTTTAAGAGTGGCTACTGGATTTATGGCTTGCTTTGAGATGATTTTGTGGAGTCTAGCTGTGGATCGCGTGGTATCCACCTCCTGGCAAAACTTTTTCCAGGCTGCTATCTTAGCTGCCTTGATCTTTTTGCCGTAGTCTGTCAGAGCTTTGTGATAGTTCTCCCAGTTATTTGTGGCCTTAGATCTGTTACACAGACGCCTGAGTTCTTGTCTTGTTCTTTCTTTATTCCACCAATTTGTGGGTTTTTTGCTCTTTGCTGCCTTGGGTCTATTAGAGGACAGCTACTCTGAAAGGAGTCAATCATGACCTCTTTTAACCGGCCAGCGTTTGAGTCTAAAACTACTTTATTGGGAGATCTGAACTGTTGGTGTTCTATCTTGTCTTGTAGTTTTTGTTTATATAGGTCCCAGTTTGTCTTTCTTGGGTTATAGTAAACTCTTGGCTTACTTCCCGTTGAGACAGTTCAAAGATAATGTAATTGTGGGCTGCCTCAGCAAAATCAAGCTTGCTGGTGCCTGCCTTTGTTGAGGTCGGCTTGTCCACTTTCTGCCTGGGCCTCTTTTTGGTGTTTACCGGGGAGGGAGTGGCTTCGTCAGAGCGTAGCCTCTTTTGTCCCTGGTTGGTTGCAGTTTTCTCGGATTTCGAAGCTGGGTCTGCTGGCCTCTTCTTCGCCATCTTCTGTTTCCTTTTAAAGTTTGGGCCGTACTTAGTGTCCTTGGCTTCGCAGGCTCGCTTGGCGCGTTCTCTGCGTTCCTTGGCTGTAAGTTTGACCTTTTTGAGGGACACTTTGCCTAGTTGGTTGGCTATGGCTTCTCCAGTTGCGACCTTTTCCTGCTCGGAAGACTGTTCTTGACTGGAAGTCTGGACTGTCAGCTCTGCAGTAGAGGCACACTGTTCAGTTTTTGTCTCGGTCACTGTCTGAGCATCAGTGATCGGAAGCGGTGATGACTTCATCAGTGTGCCGTCTTCACCCTGTGAAAAAGCAGTTGTTAAATCCATACAAGTGAGTATTCAATGCAACTGTAAGGGGTTTGGCTAAATACTTTTGGAGGGCGCCTGGTATCCAGAAGGCACCGTTCGTGATGCATGTTATAAGCACCTGGGCCTATACCTGCTAGTGCTCTGCTCTGCGCGGGTCGCATAACACATTCGAAAAGGAGATTTTGGAACCAGAAAGGCTGATCTTGTAGACAACCATGCATCTCTTGAGCCTGGTCCCTCGCCGTGAGATTTAGGATTTTTATTGAGGTTTTCTCCTATTAGTCCGAGCCGGGCGCTGAAGCCAAGACCTCCAGCACAGATATCCCCCGTAATACACGCCTACAGCGGAGATATCCATGTATGGTATAACGGCAATGACGTGACCAGAGGTTCGCTTTTGCCGGTAACGTTATTCCAAGTGCAGACCCTTAGCCACGACACGACAGCTGGGTTTGGGGGATGTTTCTCGACTTTCCAGTCTAGATCCGCGAGGTTCAGTCTCAACGGGGCCACCACTAGAAGGATGCATATCACTAATCGTGGTCTGTGATTCCCTGCGGTCTTACTTGTTGTCAGGCGGAAGGTGCAAGACCTGAACAACTCATCTTCACAGCGTTGATAGCCGTTCAATTCAGCTAGCAAATGCTCGACCCCGCTAGACGATAATGGATATACATTTTAACAATAAAAAACAGGATGGTATTATTGTACTTGTCTAGTTACCTACCAAAGTAATTATTGCATTTCCATTTCGGTTACTATTATGGCAAATAGTATTCGATTCTTTTCTAACTCATGGAATTTGTCATGAGCCGTATAAATGTTAGGCAACCTTTATACAAATATGTAGACTGCAAACAAAAACATAGTTTTTCGATTAAACAAAACTGAACATTCTTTTTCAACCTAAAATATAAATATTTTTAACGAATACAGAAATTAACAGTTGTTTTATTTAAAAAACACTAGTAACAATGAGATACTTATTGTGATTTATTTCTGTAGTAGCTAATAAACAAATTGTTTTCTAGATTATCAACTGAAAAGCTTCTCCTTTGATCACTTAGGGCCGGTTCTGCAATCCAAGGATAAAGTTATCCCGGGAATAAATACCCTAGAAACGATTGTTGTAACAAAGAAAACTATGACAATTATACCTCGGATAGCTTATTCTAAGTATATACTTGCATTGTAGAATCGGCCCTTAATATGTTTTTCCCGCTGTCGATCGTGTAAGTCAGTGATACAACCTTAGTAACAAAACGTGTAAGTCGGTGATTTTATTTGGTTGCTGCTTTCCCTTGACAACGGAACTTAAGGGGTTTAAGGAGAGGGGTTAGGTAACACACTGCGTTAGTCAAATTTTAGGATAAAACTTAAATTGTTTCGTATAATATCACAGCCGCAAAAATGTATTTGGAGAAACGCTCGCTAATTGATTTAGATACTATGAAATAGCGTTATGCTGTCTCGCATTTATTTTTTTCAAAAAGCTATCAAAAGCGATTAAACATGGCAAAAGGAATACTTTTATTCATTGGATCATACGGCTAAGCGAATAAATAATTTAAAAAATAGACTCCACTACAGCACACGTAAAGGCTTTTATAGTACAATTGTGCATTTGAAACCGTTTCAATAAAATTCCTGATCTGGTAATTACACACGAACCAATATTTTACAACACTTTTCGCGCGTATTTTTAATCTAAAGTTAGAAGTATTATAGGCAACTTAACTAACAGCTATTTTTGTTTACGAATAACAGGTATTGGAATGTACTAATCCCCTGATAGGTACACACTCTAATCCCTTTTTGGTTTGTCAGGTAAGAATCTTTAAACACTAAATACTTTTAAAGGGCCTCTTTCAGTATTTATGACGATTTTGTAAATGTTTTGATCTTCTAAAATATTAATTAACTATTAGGTAACCTTTTTTCGTCAAATTAAAAAAATGCAGGGAAATATATTTAAACATTTATTTACTACTGAAAATGAGTACAACGGGAAACAATCAAATAATAATTAATTATAAGCAGTTATAAATAATTACAAACTTGAATTAATATCTAAATAGAGCTACATTTTATAAGTATCCACTATTGTCTGGCATAAATCAGAAAATACGACTGCGAGTTCAAAGAAAAATAATCCAGGAGTGACTTTCTCGCTGACTTTCTCGGGGTCGAATTTTTGGACGATTGTGAGATTTTCTCTATACGAGAAAGTAATAAAACAGATAAAAAAATTAAATATCAAATTGAATTACTTTGAAGTCTTTAGTGATTCTATCGGTTTTATTATTGATAAGTGGATGGAAAAATTAATAAAATACTTATTTTTAACACATGAACTTTTAATTTAATGAACTTTGATTTTAATAATTTAAAAATTTTTGCTTATGTGAAATTGTACTCAGTTCACCTTTAAAAAATAAAGTATGTGCGTCGTGCTAAAAATACTAAATACTAAAAATATTATCACCAAAAGGAAAATAGAACGGTGGTAGATATGTTATTATTTTTTTAAATTAGAAAGTAATTTGTCCGTATTTTCTATAGAATATCAAAATGATTTAGTAATAATCAAAATGTAAGTGAAGTATTAAATAATTTTTGAACGAATTTAAGTTTCACTAACAGAACTGTATTAAAGTGTAAGTAAATTTGGAAAATGATTTTAATAATCAATAATTAAATATTTTCGATGGAAGGGATGACGCTTCAATACAATGTTTGTAACAATGCGTTATAGCGCTACGGAATAGTAATTTAAAGTACATGTCTAAAAACATATTTTATTAACGAGCGAATAAAATGTTTTTATTCATGAGTGCTGTATGGAATTTTATCCAATATTCAGTACTTTAAAATTGAAATTTGTCAAAAAAATTTGTATCTAGCATTTTATGAAAATAAATAATTTTTTAAACAAAATTTACTTGCCAATGTGACATGTAAAATTTGTTAACCAGATGAGCTGATATTTTGTTAAAGCAATATTAGTAGATCCTTATTAAATTTCATTCTACAAAAATTAAGTCAAATACACATCTCTTATATCTTGCTCCCGGCACCTTCTAGAGTCCATTAATTCGGGAAGCAAGCATTTTAGAAAAAAATTGTTTAACTTGGTGACCATCTTTACCCTCCAAAATTCGTCATCCCTAAAAAAGAATAAGTAGGAGATAAATTTCGTGAAGAGTATAGTGATATAGGTATTACCTTTTGATTTCTTCTACAGAGATGCTCCCTTTTGCATATATGATGAAATAGCAAGTTTCACGTTTTGTAATTCGCAATAATCCTTGGATTTGATAAAAATAATTGTGATTACGTGTAAGAGTAACATGTCCATTTTCACACAAGCAGTAATCTATCTTCTTTTGAATTACTGCATCCACTGGAGACAGATTAGTAGGTATGGCGGCATTTGAGCGTGGGAACTAGGTCATCTCTTATCATCGTGGGAACTGGGTCAAGGTCGTCTCTTATCATTGTCGCCTGATAAGCGTGGGAACCGGGTCAAGGTCGTCTCTTATCATCGTGGGAACCGGAAGTGTCGACTGATAAGCGTGGGAACCGGGTCAAGGTCGACTGATAAGCGTGGGAACCGGGTCAAAAGTTGCAGATAAAGGTAAAGGTGCATTTAAAAGTGCATTTACGGGGTTCAGGTAAAAGGTAAAAAGTGCATTTACGGGGTTGAAAGCGCATTTAAAAGTGCATTTACGGGGTTCAGGTAAAAGGTAAAAAGTGCATTTACGGGGTTGAAAGCGCATTTAAAAGTGCATTTACGGGGTTCAGGTAAAAGGTAAAAAGTGCATTTACGGGGTTGAAAGCGCATTTA
Organism: Agriotes lineatus; assembly: GCA_940337035.1. Taxonomy (NCBI): domain Eukaryota; kingdom Metazoa; phylum Arthropoda; class Insecta; order Coleoptera; family Elateridae; genus Agriotes; species Agriotes lineatus. The sequence continues at coordinate 120,592 of CALNHX010003885.1, read as the reverse complement.
AAAGTGCATTTACGGGGTTCAGGTAAAGCTAAAAAGTGCATTTACGGGTTCAAAGTGCATTTAAGTGTTAAAAAGAGTCATCTGTAGGTGTTCGAATTGCGTGGGAAAATTTTGATAAGCGTGGGAACCGGGTCATCTCTTATCATCGTAGGAACCGGACCGTTAGCAGAATGAGGTCGCGCGATTAAAAAATCACAACAACAACATATTAAAGAGTCATTGACCTGGCCTTTAATGTCTGATTAGATAAAGATGTGTGTTAGTTTTAATCTGTTAAATTACAATTTTATATTAATTAAATTATTAGTAGCTCGCCATACAAGATAAGATATCCGGAAAGTGCATTTAAGGCATCTGTTGCATCAGTCCCATTACTGTGTATGTGGGGAATACAAATAATTAGTTCGCGCTAAAAATGCATCAGTTCGTAACGGCATGTCAAAGGCAATGGACACCTATAATTTCTATAGTGAGACGGGCAACTACATGTCAACATCACCGTTGAATATGTCGACTGAAGAAAAAAGTTCTAGAGATGATGAAAATTCAAGAACTCCATCGTGGATACGTAGTCCAAACAGCGAGGGGATGCAGAACGGTGATGACATTATCGATTACGAGCCTCGTGAAAGTTTCCAAATTATACAAAAAGTGTCGCCTTTATGGTGTGCGTATCAACAGCGAGATCTGCTGTTTAACAGTCAATATCGACTCGAGAGGCACGTCAAGGAGCAAACATGGTGTTATGAACCTCATACGAATCTAATAGAAGTAGGACTGTGTCCTGCCGAAAAGTTTCTACCACTTGTGAAAATCCGATGCGCAAGAAGCAATTGTCAAGAGGAGATAATTTTCACCGAGAAAGATTGGCAAGTTTTGCAAACGTCTAAAGTGGAACTGATTGCTAGAAAATTTTTCGATGGATGGCAAGATGGCCCGCTGACAGAGAAAAGTGTACATTTAAACGACCACCTGTCGGTGGTATGTCGCTATGTGTACGGTGAAAAATTGGCAACATTTATCGATAGTGACGTGCATAGTATAGTTTTAACACCGAAAGAATTCGAAATGGTTTTTGAATTGGCATCTCTAGTGGCATTTCGATTAGAAGTGCTCAACAGAATAGATATATCAAAGAGTTATGTGTCTATGATAAAAATGGTGGCGAATGTAATGAAAGCGACATGCATTATCGATCCGTTGTTTATGGCCTCTCAATACCTGGAAAGAGATGCCACGCAAGAGTGTTTAATAATGAGGGAAATGTTGCAACTGTATAAAGACATCTTTATAGAGGATGTGAATAAGGAGCGCGCTAAAATCGCCTAAGATTGTATTTTATGTGAAAATTGTAATAAATCATATGTAATTATTAATCTAATAAATGTGTCATTATATCTGTATGTTATTATTATTTCGGATTTAGATGTGCTGGTGGGGATGGTAGTAGTAGTGTACCTAGTAGTGCCGATAGCAAAGGTAGTGGGAGATAAGGCTAAAATGCGTATAAATACTAGGATTAGAGGGATATGTCTCACTAAATGTTAGTTTATGGCGATGGTTTACTCAACACCCTTATCAATAACCTACCTGTAGAATTACACTTGCCAGGTGGTTATCAATATTGTGGTCCGGGAACACGTTTAGCCAAAAGATTACGACGAGGTGATCCCGGTATAAATCCTCTGGATAAAGCGTGTAAAGTGCATGATATTGCATATGCGACAAATAAAGATCTAGAAGGTAGACATCGCGCCGATAAGACATTGGAAGAGGCAGCCTGGAATAGAGTAAAATCAACGGACGCTACTACCGGTGAGAAGATGGCAGCGTGGGCTGTGACAACTGCAATGAAGGCAAAACAAAAACTAGGTGGTGAAATGACGACGACGACGACAACGACGACCAGGAAGCCGATTCGACAACGTGCAAAAGAAAAAGGTATTGCAGGCAAAGGTTTCTTTAGAAAGTTAACAGAGCTAATTAATAAAAAGATTCCGAAAGGTGGTCTCGATAGCAAGAGTGTAATTCAAGGCGCACTAGTTGTTGCACGAAAACTCTTGAAAGATGTCGGTGGAAAAAGGAATGTCGCTATTCCTAGACAGATTCCCTTGCCGAAGGAAGGCGGTATTCTACCTCTCGTGCCATTATTTGCCGGTTTGTCGGCCTTAGGTGGTCTGGCCGGCGGTGTGTCGGGTATTGTGAAAGCAATTATTCAAGTTAGCGATACGAAGAAACGACTCGCCGAAAGTTCGCGACATAACAAAACTATGGAAGCCATTGCAATGGGCAAGAAAAATGGCGGAGCATTATTCATAAAACCCTATGGGAAAACAGGCAGCGCACTCTATTTGAGACCATATAGCAAAGGTGGGAAGATTACTACTACTATTACTCCACGGTACAACAACAATCCTAAGACGAATAAAAGTCGCAGCAAAGGAGCCCCGCTATTTTTAAAAACACATCAAAAAAACTAATAAAATTGCCTCGAAGAGCTTTGACGGATGTGGACTTGATAAAATACGCAAAGGATGTTAAAAACTTTAGAGGAGTGTTTATGCGCGATAATTTGCCAAAAGGTCATCCGTGGACAAACGAAAGTGCAATTCTAAATTTGGACAATGAAACGGGCAATGGAACCCATTGGGTGTGTTACAAGAAATACGGAAATCGAGTTCACTATTTCGACTCTTACGGTGATCTACCTCCACCTATGGAGTTACAAAGCTATCGAGGTTGCGACATGTACTACAATTACGAAAACATTCAAGATTATAACACGAACGTTTGCGGCCATCTGTGCCTCAAGTTTCTGTATAAAAGGACCGTACATAAGCGAGCGCCATTCAAATATGTCTCAGACGTTCGTAGTATCGGGAAGAGGTAATATAATTACCACAGGTGCATTATTTCCGACGATTCGACTATCGTCCGAGTATAATTACACACTCGGCCTCGTGGGTCTGCACACCTGCAATTCAGTGCGAAACATTTTTCCTGGCAATAACAAATTCTATTACGATATCGACGACAAAGAAATCACTATACCGTCTGGATGTTATGAAGTCGATGAAATAAATGCCTATATACAAGAGGGAATTTCCAAGGATAACAGTGGCGGTGCTAGTTTGAAAAAGGAATTTGACGAGAGCCGTTTTAAACTCGTGCCGAATAATAGCACGCTAAAGTGCGAAGTGCAATCGATCTATAGAATCAATTTTCAAAAACCTGGAAATATAGGTTCTATGCTCGGTTTTAATCCGCAAATACTAGAAGCAGGCAAGAAACACGTGTCCGACAAGGACGTCGAAATCATTCGAGTATATACCATCTTTGTCGATTCAAACATTACGGCCGGATCTTATCGTAACAACATACCTTGTCATTCGATTTATGAATTTGGATTGAGTGTGGCGCCAGGATATCAACTGGAGTGTACACCCTCACATATTATCTATTTTCCGGTGATTGTGGATGAGATTAACAATATTACATTAAGATTAGTGGACCACGAAGGTCGATTGGTGGACATTAGCGAAGATACATTTACGGTAGTACGACTAGAACTTAAACGAGAAAAATGGGCCTAGATTTTATAACTAGAGGGGGTAGCAGCAGCAGCAGCAGTGAAGATGATGAACAGGATAAACCAAAGTGCAAGAGAAATAATGATTCAGTCGAATGCAATTCGTCTTCGATCACGCCAGCATTAGCTACAACACCACTTTGCAATTCGGATCTGAAATTTTTAACCCGATTAGGATTTACCATACTAAGTCCACAAGATAAGAATAAAAAGTGTAAACAATAGCGCAACAATGTCATCCAAACGTGGTTCTGATAGCAACGGAGATAGTGACGATGTTATTTTTAAACGTGTGCGATATAATACAGAGGGACATAAATTAAATATTTTCTCGAAACCGCGAGTTGATAATTTAATCATTAAGGAGGACTATTACTCTTATCAGCCGTTTACGTTAAATACAAACAATTCGGATATAATTAGAATACAGATTCAAAGTTCAGACATCCTGACCGCTACTTACAGAAGTTTCTTTACGATATCAGGAACCTTTGCCCCGAAAATCGCCGACTCGAAAGATTACACAATCACAAATAATGCAGGTCTATTCCTGTTTGAAGATATACAGCTGTTATTCAATGGTCAGATTATAGACAATGCAAAACAACCAGGCTATTTGTCTTATCTCAAAGGCCTCGTTTCCTATACGGCAGACGACGTGAGTGCACTTAGCGCTTCCGGATGGTCACATGATCATATCCAACAGACTATCGACAAAGATAAGAAAACTTTTGTCTATGCCATTCCGCTAAATCTATTTCTGGGATCGTGCGAGGACTACAAAAAAATTCTCGTGCGAATACCACAGGAAGTGGTGCTTATACGGAGCAAGAGTGACGTAAATTGCAGTAAAAGTGCAACTACAGCGGTCGATTTTAATATTACAAAAATTACATGGGAAGTACCTCATGTGACTCTGAGTGACGAAGCGAATTTGCATCTGCTGGAAAAATTACGAGTACAGCCCACTGTACTACTACCATATCGCCGATGGGAATTACATCAGCATTCAGCCCTTCCACAATCCAATTCGACAATTTGGCGCATAAAGAACACAAACCAAAGTGAAAAACCTAGATTTATAATATTGACATTCCAAGAAGCCGGTACCATGAATTCTCAGACTGGATATGCTACCGATCTCGCTCACCTGAAAATCACCAATATCAAGGTGTATTTGAACACCTCCGAATTTCCGCAGCAACGTATGAAACTGGATTTCGCCAACAAAAATTATTTGGCCGCTTACGAAGCTTATAGGAAATTCCGAGCACAATACTATGGCGACATCGCTTCCACGGACAAGTGTTTGCTAGATTATAACAAGTTTCTACAGAAGCCCATTTTCGTAATCGATTGTACACGACAATTGGAGTCTGTAAAAGAATCGCCTGTAGATGTAAAAATAGAAATTGAAGCTGCCGAAAATTTTCCAGTTGGCTCGTCAGCTTTTGCCATTCTGATTCACGATAACATCATTCAATACAATCCTTTCACGGAAATGGTGACAAAATATGTTAGAGATTAAATAAGGTTTTATTGTAAATATCTGGTCGATAGTAACCTACTAATCATATTTGTAAATTAGATGTGTAAGCAAATTATGTATGTTTCGATTGTAGTAATATTCATATGTAAATACAAGTGTGTGTAAACAAATGGAATTTTATTTAAAAGTGTGTGTATGCATGCAGAATGAATTAGTATAATGAGGGTGGTTAAACAGGAGAGTTCGCTACCTGTTACAAATATCGACAATGTAGCTGAAGAACGAAACAATCGAATCGTCAGACATGGACCGCTGTTGCCTCAATCTGTTCGTGCATCTTTTCTGGGACCTACGGGCTGTGGGAAAACGAATGCAATGTTAAGTTTGATAACAGATGCAAACGGTTTACGATTTCAAAATATCTATGTGTACTCGAAATCGCTCAATCAACCGAAATACGAATATTTGCGAGTTATTCTTAAACCCATTCAAGGTCTCGGTTATTATGAATTCAATGAGAAAGAGGAAATGATCGAAGCAAATCATGCAAAACCGTACAGTCTAATTATATTCGACGATATTGGACATGAATTGAGACAAGAGAAGATACAACAATACTTTAGCATGGGTCGTCATAATTGCATCGATTGTTTTTATCTTAGTCAAACGTACGCTCGAATTCCCAAACATCTTATCAGAGACAATATTAATTTACTGGTATTATTCAAACAAGACGAGTTGAATTTAAAACATGTGTACGACGATCACGTCAGCGCCGACATGACATTCCAACAGTTTAAGGATATGTGTGCACTGTGCTGGAAGGATGCATATGGCTTTTTGGTAATCGACAAGGATAGCAGCAGCAGTGATGGTGGTGGAAGATATCGTATGGGTTTCGATTCATTTATATATTTATAAGCTAAAAACCCGTCTCATATCCGAATTCCCCGTCATGGAGAATACATCATCATCAGCAGCAGCAGCACAGTTAAAGAACAAAGTAATCGAAGCTACAAAAAGCATTAGGAAAAAATTCGCCGCTTATAAACGTGATTTACATAAGGCCGAACGAGATTATTTTCAAACGCATAAACAACTTATCGAACCGCTGCAAAGTATCGCCGCCGTGACTACAGCTTCAAATGCAGCAGCAGTAAAACCGTCATCCGAGACACCATCACATGCAGAACATCGACAAGATTCTACTACTACGTCACCGCTAATTAAAAAACGAAAACTTGAACTTGAATCACCTATTCCTACAGTTAGCAACCAGGCAGAAGTGCAAGATGAAGACATGACATCATCATCATCATCATCATCATCTGAAGCTACATATACATATACATATAGTCCAATGGTGCAAGATGTTATCGAAAGATTACAGAATCATGCTGATGAGGATGTAGATAGGTCTAGATACGGTATGAAATATGTAAAATCAAGGGACGAATGGCGATTTGGTTATGAGACTATTGATGTTTTACCCGACAACGATATAAAAGTGGGCGACGACGTTTACAAAGGTACGCCAGGCCTTTTCGAATTGTTAACACTCAAAACTCCGACGAATTTTTCCAACGAAGATATTGATAACTATAGGAAAATTGTGAATAGAACGAATGCAGGAAAGACCATACGTGGTCGTGTTGTAGCAGACAAAAGTGTAAAATATCAGCGTTATCTACAGCAGCCGCCACCTGTAAAATTGCCTACGAAGAAAGTGCTGAAAAAGACAGCGGCGGCAAAGCCTAAACCAAGAAGTGGAAGTGGGGTTTTTAAAACTGTACGTGATATCGATAAACCAGTTGATTACGTCTATTGGAATAAACCGTCTGAATTGATTAGTCGTTTGCGTCTTTTATATGCATCCAAGTGGGCTGGTAATAATGCACATGACAATGAAATTATCTCTATCATCGAGGAGTTAAAAGAAGAGGGTATCATAGCTTAAGGATTAGTGTAAAGATGGTAGTCGACACCTTTGGACGTCAAGTTAGCGATTCATCACGTGGCTTTAATTCTGGTAGTGTAGCTGCTGCTCGTGGTCCACCTGGAATAGGATTTAAATTAACAGTCAATGACGATTACGATTTGGAAACTAAACGATTGTGTAACATTGGCGATCCGCAAGAAGATAACGATGCTGTAAATAAGAAAAACACCTTAATTGTACAAGAGAAGGTTGTTAGTGTGCGTAAGAGAAAATTGATAGATGTTGGCGAACCAGAGGCCGAATCGGATGCAGTGACCAAGAAATTTACAAAGAAAAAACTCCGCAGAATCAATTATCGAATAGATCGTGTGTTGAATGCGATCCGCGAAGATGTCATTCTCCGTTTAATTTCTCTCGAAAGTACATCGAGAGCGCTAATCACATGTGTAGACTCCATTACAGCTAATCTGTATCATCTTAGTTCTGAGTGGAATCGCGATATGAACACATTACCTATAAAGGTTGCAGCAGAATCCTTTATACATACTTCACCTAGAGCAGAACATTTGCTGAAATTATTCGAAGAACAGGAGCAGCAGCAACAGCAGCAAGATGACGCCTCCGAAGATAATACCCAACAGCGGCAATAGGAAACAAGTTATAGTTGATGAAATTCATAAACCTGCACGTAAAAATTTCCCAAGAAGACATACAGTACTGAAAGGTCCGAGAGATTTGTATCAAATCGATCTTGCCGAATATCGTTACGATGCAAAAGACAATGACGGTCACAAATTTATATTGTGCGTAATCGACTGTTATACGAAATACCTGTGGACTTTTCCGCTAAAAACAAAAAGTGGCCCAGAAGTTACGAGTGCGATGCAAATTATATTGAATGCGGCCGGATCACCGAAGAATATTCAGTCGGACGATGGTAGCGAATTTTGGAATCGACACTTTAAAAAACTCATGAAAACACTGGGGATAAGATTTTATTCCACATTTTCAGTCACAAAAGCAGCCATTGCGGAGCGAGTAATTCGCACGATAAAGACAAAACTTGAAAAACTGTTTAGTTTTAACGGCAACTACAGGTGGATTGATATTTTGCAGCGTGTTACTGCCGAATATAACAATGAAAAACATCGTACGATCGGAATGACACCTCATTACGCATTACATAATAATGTCAATCTGGATGCTGTGTATGCTCGTGTGAAGCGTGTTGGAAAACTTCGCTATAGTGTAGGCGATGTTGTACGTATTTCCAAATTTAAATCGACATTCGAGAAAGGCTATAAACCGAATTGGTCTACGGAACTGTTTAAAATCGTTAAAGTACAACTGACCAATCCCACAACGTATCTATTGGAGGATTTGGAAGGCAAGCCTATTTTGGGTGCATTTTACGAGCAGGAAATTGCAAAAACCAATGAAACCGAAGTGTATTTAGTGGAGAAGATATTAAAACATCGCCATACTCGTACGAATAATGAACAGTTATTAGTAAAATGGTTAGGTTTTAAAGAGCCCACATGGATATCTGCTAAAGATTTAATTGTCTAAAATTGCATGCATACTATGTAGTAAAATAAATAGAATATTAGTTTAAATATGTATATTGTATTTATAATGTTACATAATAATAAACACATATATTACATATAGAGTTTTTATTTAAAAGACATTCATGTGACAGTTGGAGATCGTTCACAGCAGGTCGAAATACAATTTGACATCTGATTGGAACACATCGTCACTTCATCTTGGTGTTGTTGTTGACATTTTCCTCCTAATATATTATAAATAGCAGCAACTGTGCCGCTTATTGCTCCCATCGCAGCAAGTACACCTGATGCTATCCATATCCATGACTCATGAAGTACTACATTCATCGTCATCAGCATTACATAATTCCATATCATTAAGTTCCATTTTGTTTCATAATAGGTGCCATTGTGAAAATAGTAACGAATCTTGTAATTTATCCAGGAGCCTTCTTTGTCCGCATACTCCAATGTCGCTAGGAATGTCTTGTTTAAATGTTTGAAGGTCATTGACCTCCACTCACATGCAGCCGTGTCATTAAATGAGGCCAATGAGTTTGAAAATTCTGCGCAAATCTCGACGTTTTTCACATAGGTAGGCCAATACACATATATAGTTTTATTTATTACTATCGCTAAAGCAAAATACATCAAGGCACTACTAGCCATTATTCTAAATGATATGACACTTTTTAACATTTTAGTCTTATTTCTAGTACATATTCCCTCTACATGCGCACGCGCTTTCACATTCAAGGTAGTAGTTTATTGGCCTACTTTCTGATCGAAAATACGCTTGTACACCTGTCCTTTGGCCATGCATTCCTGCAATTGGGTCCTGGTAAAGTTAAGGTCGTTGCGGAGACTCAACAATTGAATATCCTGCGAAGTAGTCTGTGTGATTAGATAATCTAATTGAACCTTGTCATCGGCACACTCTTGGGTAATTTTTTCCAAACACTTTGTCGAACTCGGTAGTGATACTTCATCTCGCAAAGCATTGTACATTGTCGAGAAGTTAAACATAGGAATTTCGTCGCCCCATTGAGGTTGATGAAAATCTATTTTTACATTGGTTTTATTCACATTCCTATTTATACTGGTCGTTCCGTTTAACCACATTTGCGAATTTAACGAATGATCGGTTGCACTTGTCACAGTCAGCATAATTGCAATCAGCACAATCATTTTCATAAGGAATTGTCGCAACTGCGATATGTTCACTACTAAGTTCTATCCGTAAATCCACCATAATCTATATCGTCGCAAAAATTTCTTATCACTGGTTACTCCCCCCACCCGCAACTTTTGTAATTTTCCACATCTTATACTTAAAACCTTTGTTTCTAAATGTCTCTTTCTCCCACCGTTTCATTTTTACGTGAACGTAATTCTCCCAATCATGCCTTAGATATATTTACAGTCAAATTTATTATCGATTTTAATGTCCAGCCACTTCCCGTCTCTTGAAAATCTTATCTTGTATGGCGAGCCACTAATAATTTAATTAATATAAAATTGTAATACTTTGCTTTTAACAGATTAAAACTAACACACATCTTTATCTAATCAGACATTAAAGGCCAGGTCAATGACTCTTTAATATGTTGTTGTTGTGATTTTTTAATCGCGCGACCTCATTCTGCTAACGGTCCGGTTCCTACGATGATAAGAGATGACCCGGTTCCCACGCTTATCAAAATTTTCCCACGCAATTCGAACACCTACAGATGACTCTTTTTAACACTTAACTGCACTTTGAACCCTTAAATGCACTTTTTACCTTTATCTGAACCCCCGTAAATGCACTTTTAAATGCAGTTTCAACCCCGTAAATGCACTTTTACCTTTATCTGCAACTTTTACGTGCATACCTGTACACCTACCTTTACCTGCTCCGGTTCCCACGCTTATCAGTCGACAATGATAAGAGACGACCTTGACCCGGTTCCCACGCTTATCAGGCGACGAGACGACCGTGACCCAGTTCCCACGATGATAAGAGATGACCTAGTTCCCACGCTCAAGTGCCCCCATACCTACTTAGGGTATACCCTGTCCTTAATGTCCTCGCTGGCAAATTGGTGGGTCTTGAAGACCTGTGCGAAGTCAATGGCGGTAATGAAAAATTCCAATAATGACACTACAAACTCTGTGATATTTTTAGAAAACTATAGTCTAGATCAGGGGTGGCGAACCAATGGCACGCGACAAAATAATTTGGGCACGACATGAATTAAGGAATTTAGATACCTACTAATTGAAAAATTTATATTTATCAATGAATTGAACATGAAGCTTTAAGAAATAAAACAATTATTGTTATGATAGATCTCATTCGTGCTTTCGAGGCTAAACTGCCAGTTTTAGTAACGATATTGTTACCAAAAGCTACAAGTATTTCCCAAACTTGAAAAAAAACCACCAGAGATTTGGATTTACACGAAAAACCAGATCAAGCAAAAGTCACTGAAGAGTTTAGTTCGGTAATTAATTATTCAATCAAAGAATTTTTATCGAAATTTTCTCAGTTGAAAGAATTATCGAAAACACTGAAGTTGAAATGCAGCTGATTGATTTATGATTGCGGCGCGTACAACAATGAATTTAATTAATCAATTAATAGATCAAGAACAAGAAATAATAAATACACAAATAATAAATTGCCTTGACTTACCAATCTGATGAAAATAGCAGGAGCGGGATAAACGGAATTATAGCAATTTCGTCTTCAACAGAAATCGACTGCTGTTTCACACAGGGCAAAAAGTCGTTGCCGAGCGCGGGTTACACATAAGGCGTTGTCTTAGTTTGAGGGTAGTTAAAGGAATAGTGGTGCGTTTCCGGAAGAGGACCAGGTATATGGGTTGTTATGTTATGCATTCAAGGCAAACATTTAAAAATACGAAATTCATCATTGTTGGTCCCTCTATCGGTGATAATTTTAACTACCGCCGTTGATATAATATGCAAATGCGAAAATAATTAGCTTATAAAATAATAACTATACTAAAGCTATAATAACCTAACAAAATAAAATAGAAAGACTATCTGTATCAGGTAATATGAGTAAAAATGCCAATATCAAAATTATGGAAACTTGGAATTCAATTCCAAACACATTTAGCTGTCTGAAGAAGCTGGCTTTTGCTATCTTAACAATATTTTCATCTACCTATGCCTGTGAGTCATTATTTTCACATGAATAACATTAGACTCGCTTAGAAGCCGTTTGTCAGCTTGCATTCTGCTAAAAGTAACAAAGTATGGAGCTACTATAAGTTATTTAGCATCTAATTTGCAACAGCAGAAGTTGCACGATTTTTTTCTTTCATTTAAATAAACATAACGTTACTATTGCTGTACAAAATGTATATTTTCGGTTCCAAATAAAGAGTTTTAAGTTGATAGTATTTAGTGTTTTTTTCCTCATTAATTATTAATAAGATTGTTTGATGGCACTTCATGGCCTCATTAAATATATTTTTAGAAAAAATGGCACGTAGATGAATAAAGGTTCGCCACCCCTGGTCTAGATGATGATTCCACGTCTGAAGTGCCGGACTATGATTCCACGTCGGAAGTACCGAACGTTGAACTTCCAGTAACCTGTGATACATTACAAGACGGCTGTTTTGCTTTAATTAAGCTTTTGTACAATGAAGGGACCAAGAAAGAAACGACCAAAGAATTTGTTGCGCGAATTGAAAAGATTGCAAAAGATTATATTGCTGGGAATTGCCTTAGATCCTATAAGGGTCACAAAGATTCCTTTGTTTTTCCAGGCGTTGATGGCAAGAGTAATATCAAACTTCAACAAGTCCACAGTACCTAAAATCCATCATGTGTTTGAAGGTCTGCAGTTATAGAGTTAAGTGATCAAACTTATGTTTTCAGAATGTTATTTTTCGTTTTTTATCCAATGTTTGAAGTTTATTTTCCGTTTTCTTATTTTTTGAAGTACCTACAATAATTTGTTTTATGAATAAAGACGTTTATTTCTATATCGATTTTACTTTAACCTTTACTACACGGGATGGCCAAAAAAATTTATTTTCGTATAAAAATGTCCGATAAAGGTTTCTGACAAAACCTATACCGAATATCAGGCTCAAAATGTACTTCTTCAATGTAAAAACTAAATCGTCCGATATTACCCTAACCGTGATAACTTTTACAAGATTTATTTATGTAAATATGTTTACTAGGTTAATTTCTTACTATAGAATGCATTAGTTAGCTTTAATTTCGTATAATAAAAGAAATACAGGCAAATAATTGAAAATATCGTCCGATATAACTCCAGTTGACGGTAGCCACTATAAAAAATTTCACATTTTGAGATATCGCCAATATAACCCAGCCAATATTTGCCCAACTTGGGAGCTGACGAAATTCTACAGAAACGGGATTACCAAACTTGTAATGCGTTGGCAAAAATGTGTGAACTTGAGAGGCAACTATGCTGAAAACTGAATTTATAACATTGTTGATCATAGATTAGAAAATACTTTGTCATTTGATTCAACAATTCATTCATTGCTTGGGAATTAATTTGGAGGCATTACTTTTCAGGACAGCATCGTATAATCATGTTTTTCAGAACGGGAGTTTGGAGTCAAAATCTGTTTCATCTGAAGTACTTCATGCCTTTTTCAATGTTCTTAAGTTGTAAATCTTACTTGCGCACTGTTATGCTTTTGACCTTATATCTCGTATTTTACAGTTGAATGTTCTCAGTTTTGGTTAAATGACCAAACTGTAGCACAGTTACCCTATACCGAATTCACGAAGTCGAGTTAGTGCAAGTAAATAAACATTGGCGCGTGATCAGTCCGTGTTAGCTGCATGCGCGCGATGCAATTGACCCGTTGCGCGTTGTTTGCAGTGATTCTACTGTTCACAGACTGACGACCTGCACGTCGAATTTTAATGCTAGCATTCGACCGCTATTATTACATATTAGCAATGGCAAGTTCAACAGATTCTGCAACTGAACCACCAGGAGTGCCAGATCAGTAATTGTCTCCTCCTAAGAAACGAAGCAAACGCACTTCGCTAACTAGCGCTGAAAAACATATGGTTTTAAATATGTACAAAACAGAATTACAATCCAACCCTGAAATTTTACTTTCTGAAATATTGACAAATTCTACACAACTTACAGGAGTCAGCGAAAGGTCTGCGTACCACGTAATATCAGAATACAAGCGTAACCATGCTTTATCTTAACCAAAAAGAGATAAATCTCGTGCAAAACTTCTGGACAGCGTTGACGATTTTGACCAAAGTACAATTAATAAAAAGGTACACGATTTTTTTTGCAACAAGTTGCCTACTGCGGACAAGGTTCTTCAAGTTGTTCACGAAGATGAGAATTTGCCGAATTTTAGAAGAACAACTTTTTACAAGCTTTTAAACAAATTAAATTTCAAACACGTTAAACGTGGCCGAAACAGTATGCTACTCCATGAAGAATAAATAGAGAAGAAAATACCTGCGAACAATCAAAAGTATCGGCAAGAAGGCAGAAAAATTTAATATGTGGACTAACGTGGGTAAATGCAGGACACACGAAATAAAATATGGAAAGATGAATCCATCAAATCGTCAAAACAAGCATTTCTAGAGGGACTTTCTACTGATTTAAAAAATCCATCCGGTAAGGGTAAAAGATTAATTATCACGCACATCAGTAGTGACACGGGTTTTGTTAAAGACTATCTGTGGGTTTTAGAATCAAAAACTATTGGAGATTACCACGAAGAGATGATCTCCGAAAACTTTGAAAAGTGGTTTGCGAATGTGCTTCCGTTACTGGAAGATAAATGTGTTATTGTGCTTGATAATGCTCCTTATCATTCTCGAAAACAAGAAAAAACTCCTCTAAAAGTATTGCTTTTAAAGACAATATGTTGAAAAGTGAACTACTATACATAGTAAAACAACACAAACACAATTATAATTCTTATACGATTGACGAAATGGCACAAACAAATAACAAAATTGTGCTTACGCTTCCCCCTTACCATTGTGAACTGAACCCCATTGAATTAATTTGGTTTCCGGTCAAAGGTCACGTGGCAATAAAAAATACTACTTTTAGACTTGCAGACGTGAAAAACCTTCTTATAGAGGGTGTTAATGCAATTACAGTTACGAAGTTGTTGCATCAAAGGAGTTTAAGTGCGCTTTGTGCAAATAAGAAATATGTTTTAATGAGTTAATACTATTAAAAAAGTTTTTGTTTATTTAATTTTTTATTTCTGTATCAAAGAGGAATACGTTTGTTCAAGTGTTCCTTTTTTAAAAGAGGTTGAGTTTTATCATTGTTTCATCCCATGTTATGTATTTGTGAACTTTGTATTGCTTACATAATATATAGATTTTTTTTCTTTCAAAATAATTTTTATTAATTACCCTAACCTAAAAATTTACTGAAAACCTTCTAAAAAAACCTGATATAGTGGTGGCCGGTTATCCGGGTTTATTGGGCCGGCCGGGCGAAATCTGGATCACATTCGGCCGGTAATTGGTGCATGGGGGCCGAAAACGGGCAAAAGGGATACTTTATAAATGTTCTCTATAAAACGTAACTTAAACTTTTTTAAGCTTTTCAGTGATGACACGAAGTGATTATGTTAAAAAATAATTTTGAGACAGTAAAACAAAATCAGAAGTTACCTAAATTGGCCGACAACCGGCGCAGTCACCCTATAATCCTAGCAAATCAACAGTAAATTTATATACATACTAAGTTTAAGTATTTCTTACTGAAACCATCTTACACTTTATTTTATTTTTAAATTGATTTCTGTTTAGCGCAAACAAATCAATATCAAAAAAGTTGTTGTATGAGTTTAGCATTCTTGAAATACAGGAATTTAAAGTACAAGAGGTACCGTAAAACGGGGCGAAATTGATTTCGAGGGGCGACATTCAGACCTATTTCACTGGCGCACTTTATAACCCCCCCCCTCCCCAAACTCTCCTCACTCGCCACTGAATCGTGTCGGTTAAATAATTCAGTAGTACGGAAACATACCCACGCGTGTTTGCATCGCCCACACCTAAATTTTGTAAAACATCTCGTATTTTCACCAATTTTCTAAAACTCTCAATCCCGAAGTAAAACTGTGTGCTAGATAACTTCAAGTGCACAAAGATAAGCATTATAAATGCATTATTTTTGAGTTTCGCCTTACGCGTAGCGGGGCGAGTTTGATCGATCCGGTGGCGTGACTTTAATCTACCCATTAAACTCGTCCCACTTTTGGTTAAATTATCATTAACTTTAACTTTATCCATTTACCTACTGAGCTAATGATGTTTAACTGGGCGTTTCAGATGAAGCGAAAGTATCAGCGCACGACAGGTACAAGGACGTATAGAAATTATACCAATGAAAAATTAAATGAAGCACTTCAAGAAATAGCTGACGCGAAAATTTTCATAGAGATGCCGCACAACGATACAAAATACCATATGTGACTTAAACAGTAAGTGTCATGGAAACACATAAGAAGCACTGGAGGACAGCCAATTTTCACAAACTTGGAGGAAAAAGGTATTCTTAAATCTGCTTTAAAGTGTGCAGATTGGGGATTTCCACTTGATCTCTTAGAGATTCGAATGCTTGCGTAGGGCTATCTTGATAGAATGGGCAGGAAAGTAGACAGATTTTCAAATAATCTTTCTGGAAAGGACTGGGCTCTGAGCTTACTAAAACGCCATAAGGATCAAGTATCGCAACGTGTCTCTGAAAACATTAAAAAAGCGCGAGCAAAAGTTTCTAGGGAAACTTTGTCAACTTATTTTGACAATTTGGAGGACACTTTAAACAGTATTCCTCCCAGCAACATATTTAATTTTGAGGAGACGAACGTTGGTGACGACCCCGGGAGTAAAAAGCTTGTTTATAGAAGAGGAGTTAAATATCCCGAAAATGTCGTCAATTATTCGAAGAGCTGCACATCGGTAATGATTTGTGAATCTGCCGACGGCAACTTTCTACCACCATATGTAATATACAAAAGCGAACATCTTTATAACACATGGAAAGAAAGCGGAATTGGCGGATATCCATGCTGCACTAAACCATGTTGCTCGCTAGGATGCCGGTTTAACAGAACTTCACATGGTTGGATGGACGCTGCGACGTTTGAAGAGTGGTTCTCCTCTTCATTTCTTCCGCATGCTAAGCGAGTGGAAGGCAGAAAAGTGCTTATTGGTGACAAATTGTCATCCCATTTTAACGATAGGGTTTTAGCCCAGTGTGAAGAAAACAATATATCATTTGTCTGCCTAGCTCCACATTCCACTCACATTTGCCAACCACTCGATATGGCTTTTTTAAACCTTTCAAGGTAGCCTGGCGAAATGTATTGGCAGCCTATAGATTTAAAAATC
Source organism: Agriotes lineatus (assembly GCA_940337035.1). NCBI lineage: Eukaryota > Metazoa > Arthropoda > Insecta > Coleoptera > Elateridae > Agriotes > Agriotes lineatus. The sequence goes on along the minus strand of CALNHX010003885.1, from coordinate 103,616 downwards.
ACAATGCAACTGGAATTGCTAAAGAGGTTTTTCCGTCCTTATAGATAAAAAGGGACACTGTGATGGCCCAAAGTAAAGACACACCTGGCGATCAAGAAACTGGCGCAAAAAGAAATATAATCAATGGCTTTTATGCAACTGGTATATTTCCTATGAACCGTTACAAAGTTTGGATAAAATTCCGGATTTAAATAATAACCCAGAATAGGAAATTAATGATACATTAGGTGAGCTATTGCGAGAAAAAATATATGGAACTAATGACAATACAGAACGAGTTGCAAAAGGCAAAGACTAGCACGCGAGATGCCGAAGAAGAAGACGGCGAAAATGAAATTGCAGAGCATGTTACGGCAGAGACTCAAGAGGAAGAAAAGGATGCAAATGAGATTTTAGAAGAAATGGATTATATAGCACCTAACAAAGATTTGATAAAATCTGAAACATTCGTCGTTGCCCTACAAACTTTAAATATGTTTGCAAGATTTTAACACAATTTTCAGAAAACATCAACGTCGTGTAAACGATATGCTAAAACACTTATCGAAGTTAAGTACAAGACCGTTAAGAATACATTAATTATAAAGACGTGTTAAATCTGCTTGTAGCATTTGACAATCAGCAGCAGACATAACTTTGTAGAACAACTTCAGGTCATCAGTCATCAGCGTACATCAAGAAGTTGCCGACGCAAAAGCAGTCCTTTATGTCATTAACATATATATTAAAGGTGATTTCTCTGCGAAAGTCAGGAAGACCCTTGATGACACATCCGTTAATATTGACTATTTGTGATTGCGTAGATAAATATAAAATGACCCATCTCAAGAGGTCACCGGTTATTTCCAAGTGAACAAGTTTACGAATAAGAATATTGTGGTCAATCTTATCAAAGGTCTTGCTGAAGTCTGTACACACAGCGTCCACCTAGGTTCAACCATCTACCAATTGAGATATTTTATCAGCGTAATGAATTAAGTTAGATTCAAAAGATCTTCCAGGAAAAAAAACCTTGCTGCTCAGGAATAATCTTGTTGTATACAGTTTGAAATATAAAATTATATGCAAATGATTCGAGCAATTTTGCAGGACAAGACAAAATCGAGATAGGTCGATAGTTAAACAAAGCACCAGGCAATCTTTGCAAAAAGGTATGCATAAGTTAAGGGCAAAATCTATATACCCCAAAAAGCAAAAACTGTGTTTTTAAACAAGCGAATGTAGGTTTTTCTATTCGTGAGAAACGTTTTCAAGGTGGGTGGATAACCTCTGGCATTTATGTGTTGCTGCAAAACGACCTGCAATAAGTTTTTAGCGATTATTATGTGCAGTGTGTTTAACAATGCTGTCATGTTATTGTTAAAATCTCTGTGCATTTTATCGGTTATTGGAATCACTTATGAACAGATTGCTGGTAAGATAGTTGATCGAATATCAATTTTGAATCGAAGACTACGGCGAGATGCTTTATTTTGGACACTGATTTGATGAGATTACTACCGAAGGAATATTGATACGTCATTTTAGACATAGGTACTTCGTGTAAACGATATGCTAAAACACTTATGGAAGTTAATTACAAGACGGTTAAGATTACATTAATTATAAAGACGTGTTAAATCTGCTTGTAGCATTTGACAATCAGCAGCAGACATAACTTTGTAGAACAACTTCAGGTCATCAGTCATCAGCGTACATCAAGAAGTTGCAAACACGAAAGCACTCCTTTATGTCATTAATATATATATTAAAGGTGGTTTCTCTGCGAAAGTCAGGAAGACCCTAGATGACACATCCGTTACTATTGACTATTTGTGATTGCATAGATAAATATAAAATGGCCCATCTCAAGAAGAGGTCACCGGTTATTAAAAAGTGAACACTGAACAAGTTTACGAATAAAAAGGCGCCCCTAAACGATCAATAATATTGCACAATATCTGTTATTGCACAATATTATTGATCGTTTAAGTTACATATTGACGACTTGCGCAATATGTTGAAGAAATCAAAATGTTTGATTTTTATTGAAAGTTCGTCAATATATTGAACAGTGTGAGGGCAGTTTCGTAGTATTGCGCAATACTCTGCCAGTCTGTCGCTGATTGTTTAGGTAACTAGTTCGTTAAAGTGTAGATCAACATGCCTAGTGATAAACGTGCTACGTCGAAAGTTGATGACAGACAGTTTATAATCGAAGCTATAAGATGTTATAGAGATTTACCTGTCCTATGGAAAGTCAAAGATGATGAGTACATGGACCGGCAGAAAAAAAATGACGCGTATGACCTTCTTGTAAAATACCGAGAAAAATACCCAGAAGCTGATAGAGAAGATGTGAAGAAGAAGATCAATTCCTTACGAACAAATTTTAGAAAAGAATTTAAAAAAATTCGGCTTCAAAACCAACTGGCACTGGAACTGAAGACGTGTACGAATCTACGTTATGGTATTTCAGTGAAATGCTTTTTCTGCAGGATCAAGAAACTCCAGCTCAATCAATTAGTACCGAAGACGCAGAGAGAGTTGGAGAAAATATTAATGTCGATGCATCAAGAAATGTAAGTAATTTATTAAGCACTTTTTACATTTAATAAAATACATATGAAAAAATGGATAGGCTTGAATATTATAGATATTTCAAATGAAATTATGATGCCACAGAACCTTCCCTTAGTAGTTAAAGTATTCGCAGTAGCTGTACCGGATCTGTTTTGCACGATCTGATGGATTCCTGCTGTAGCTATTTTGCAAATTTACTAATTCTTCATTTGACCTCCAAGACCCGTTAATTATATCCCCAGTTTCAAGATTTTCTATATCCGCTGAGCCTTGAGAGAGATATGTACTTGATATATTCCTTCTTAAATAGTTGTGTAGGTAGCAGCAAGCTAGAACAACTATTTGAGTTTTTTCTGGTGATAGTAAAATAGGCCTTTGAAACACACCAAATCGAGCAGCTAGAATGCCGAATGCATTTTCAACAATGCGGCGCGCTCTACTGAGTCGATAATTAAAAATTCGCCTTTGTTGAGTTAATTCTGTTTGGGCGTACGGCTTCAATAAGTTTTCACTCATGGCAAATGCATCCTCTGCAACGAATACAAATGGAAGTGTCCTTGGACTGTCCGGTAACCTTCCAGGTTCAGGAAGTCCAAGACTGTTGTTATCTAATTTTTGTCCGAATGTCGTATAGCTTATCACTCCTCCATCCGAAATCCGTCCGTTAATACCGACATCAACCATTAGAAACTCATACTGTGGGCCAACAACTGCCATCATCACTATACTGAAAAAGTTCTTGTAATTATAGTAGAACAATCCTGTATTTGGAGGTTTCTTTATTGGGATATGTTTTCCGTCTATCGCACCCAGGCAATGAGGGAAGTTCCATCGCTTCTTAAACCCATCTGCTATTTATCCACTCGTTAGGCGTGTTAGGCAGCTAAAAACAACATTATGTTAATTTCCTTTTAACAGAACAGTTGATAATAATTAACTATTTCCACTGTTTCTTCCAGAATGATACCCCGAGTGTTTGGGAGCCAACAAAACGAAGGGAAAAATAGATAAAGTTAATCCACAGGAAGAACTTGTAGCTCTGGCTTGTAAACGATTGAGCGAACACGAAAATGAGTACCAACAGTTAACTAGCACCTGGGCAATGGAACTGCAGAAGATGGAGCCGTTGCAAGAATTCTTTGCTAAGAAAGCTATAAATGACATTTTATTTGAAGGTCAAATGGGAACATTAAATCGTAATTCTGTTGCAATAAATGCACCAAGCTCAATTATTATGAGTAGATCATCTACTCCATACAACGATCGACATTCATACCAGAGTACAAGCTCCTCCGTTGTCAATGACTATCAATGGACACAACTGACTAGTGTTACTCCCATGCAACTTGCACAAAACAATTACCAGACGGAACCAACCTCAGCCGCAACTTTGCTTTCATCGTTTAAATAACCATGTACTTTTGTGTACGGTATGCATCTTTATATTTTATCTTGTAAACTATTTTTGTATAAACTTTTTTAATAATCATCATTAAATACTACTAGTTGATTATTCTTAATAAACTTCAATGCACAATTAGATTAATTACTTACCTTTATACAGTTCTTTAGGAAGTGAATTAATACTTCACATGTCTCCAATACAATACAACTAATATTTTGTGGTGATATAGCACTAATAAATTTTAGATCCTCGAATGTGTTTCCAGTGGCCAAGTACCGCACGGTTACTGACAAACGTTCCTTTGGTGAGATTGGTTCTCGCATGGCAGTAGAAGTTTTTGTAATCAGAGGACTAACTATTCTTAGTAAATCATCAAATGTATCAGCATCCATTCTCAGAAAGTTCTTAAAATCATTCGGTTCGCTTAATCGTAAGTCCTTTAGTAGATTTTTGTGACTATATTGGCATCTTTTCTTGTACCATTCCTTCATCCAGCGCCTGTTTCATTTTTTTTCCACAAAAAATTAAAGCAATGGCTACACAACTTAATTCTGTATGACTTATTGGCATGTTGACTCAGTCGATCCCAAACACATACTGAGCAATATTGCACAGTAATATTGAGCCGTCTGAGGGGTACCACATTTTCTCAATAATATTGAGACAATATATTGCATCAATAATATTGATCGTTTAGGGGCCGCTTAAGAATATTGTGGTCAATCTTATCAAAGGCCTTGCTGAAGTCTGTATACACAGCGTCCACCTAGGTTCAACCATCTACCGATTGAGATATTTTATCAGCGTAATGAATTAAGTTAGATTCAAAAGATCTTCCAGGAAAAAAAACCTTGCTGCTCAGGAATAATCTTGTCGCATACATTTTGAAATATAAAATTATATGCAAATGATTCGAGCAATTTTGCAGGACAAGACAAAATCGAGATAGGTCGATAGTTAAACAAAGCACCAGGCAATCTTTACAAAAAGGTATGCATAAGTTAAGGGCAAAATCTATATACCCCAAAAAGCAAAAACTGTGTTTTTAAACAAGCGAATGTAGGTTTTTCTATTCGTGAGAAACGTTTTCAAGGTGGGTGGATAACCTCTGGCATTTATGTGTTGCTACAAAACGACCTGCAATAAGTTTTTAGCGATTATTATGTGCAGTGTGTTTAACAATGCTGTCATGTTATTGTTAAAATCTCTGTGCATTTTATCGGTTATTGGAATCACTTATGAACAGGTTGCTGGTAAGATAGTTGATCGAATATCAATTTTGAATCGAAGACTACGGCGAGATGCTTTATTTTGGACACTGATTTGATGAGATTACTACCGAAGGAATATTGATACGTAATTTTAGACATAGGTACTTCGTGTAAACGATATGCTAAAACACTTATCGAAGTTAAGTACAAGACGGTTAAGATTACATTAATTATAAAGACGTGTTAAATCTGCTTGTAGCATTTGACAATCAGCAGCAGACATAACTTTGTAGAACAACTTCAGGTCATCAGTCATCAGCGTACTTCAAGAAGTTGCATACGCGAAAGCAGTCCTTTATGTCATTAACATATATATTAAAGGTGGTTTCTCTACGAAAGTCAGGAAGACCCTTGATGACACATCCGTTAATATTGACTATTTGTGATTGCATAGATAAATATAAAATTACCCATCTCAAGAGGTCACCGGTTATTTCCAAGTGAACAAGTTTACGAATAAGAATATTGTGGTCAATCTTATCAAAGGTCTTGCTGAAGTCTGTACACACAGCGTCCACCTAGGTTCAACCATCTAGCGATTGAGATATTTTATCAGCGTAATGAATTAAGTTAGATTCAAAAGATCTTCCAGGAAAAAAACCTTGCTGCTCAGGAATAATCTTGTTGTATACAGTTTGAAATATAAAATTATATGCAAATGATTCGAGCAATTTTGCAGGACAAGACAAAATCGAGATAGGTCGATAGTTAAACAAAGCACCAGGCAATCTTTGCAAAAAGGTATGCATAAGTTAAGGGCAAAATCTATATACCCCAAAAAGCAAAAACTGTGTTTTTAAACAAGCGAATGTAGGTTTTTCTATTCGTGAGAAACGTTTTCAAGGTGGGTGGATAACCTCTGGCATTTATGTGTTGCTGCAAAACGACCTGCAATAAGTTTTTAGCGATTATTATGTGCAGTGTGTTTAACAATGCTGTCATGTTATTGTTAAAATCTCTGTGCATTTTATCGGTTATTGGAATCACTTATGAACAGATTGCTGGTAAGATAGTTGATCGAATATCAATTTTGAATCGAAGACTACGGCGAGATGCTTTATTTTGGACACTGATTTGATGAGATTACTACCGAAGGAATATTGATACGTCATTTTAGACATAGGTACTTCGTGTAAACGATATGCTAAAACACTTATGGAAGTTAATTACAAGACGGTTAAGATTACATTAATTATAAAGACGTGTTAAATCTGCTTGTAGCATTTGACAATCAGCAGCAGACATAACTTTGTAGAACAACTTCAGGTCATCAGTCATCAGCGTACATCAAGAAGTTGCCGACGCAAAAGCAGTCCTTTATGTCATTAACATATATATTAAAGGTGATTTCTCTGCGAAAGTCAGGAAGACCCTTGATGACACATCCGTTAATATTGACTATTTGTGATTGCGTAGATAAATATAAAATGACCCATCTCAAGAGGTCACCGGTTATTTCCAAGTGAACAAGTTTACGAATAAGAATATTGTGGTCAATCTTATCAAAGGTCTTGCTGAAGTCTGTACACACAGCGTCCACCTAGGTTCAACCATCTACCAATTGAGATATTTTATCAGCGTAATGAATTAAGTTAGATTCAAAAGATCTTCCAGGAAAAAAACCTTGCTGCTCAGGAATAATCTTGTTGTATACAGTTTGAAATATAAAATTATATGCAAATGATTCGAGCAATTTTGCAGGACAAGACAAAATCGAGATAGGTCGATAGTTAAACAAAGCACCAGGCAATCTTTGCAAAAAGGTATGCATAAGTTAAGGGCAAAATCTATATACCCCAAAAAGCAAAAACTGTGTTTTTAAACAAGCGAATGTAGGTTTTTCTATTCGTGAGAAACATTTTCAAGGTGGGTGGATAACCTCTGGCATTTATGTGTTGCTGCAAAACGACCTGCAATAAGTTTTTAGCGATTATTATGTGCAGTGTGTTTAACAATGCTGTCATGTTATTGTTAAAATCTCTGTGCATTTTATCGGTTATTGGAATCACTTATGAACAGATTGCTGGTAAGATAGTTGATCGAATATCAATTTTGAATCGAAGACTACGGCGAGATGCTTTATTTTGGACACTGATTTGATGAGATTACTACCGAAGGAATATTGATACGTAATTTTAGACATAGGTACTTCGTGTAAACGATATGCTAAAACACTTATCGAAGTTAAGTACAAGACGGTTAAGATTACATTAATTATAAAGACGTGTTAAGTCTGCTTGTAGCATTTGACAATCAGCAGCAGACATAACTTTGTAGAACAACTTCAGGTCATCAGTCATCAGCGTACATCAAGAAGTTGCAGACGCGAAAGCAGTCCTTTATGTCATTAACATATTATATATTAAAGGTGGTTTCTCTGCGAAAGTCAGGAAGACCCTTGATGACACAGCCGTTAATATTGACTATTTGTGATTGCATAGATAAATATAAAATGACCCATCTCAAGAGGTCAGCGGTTATTTCCAAGTGAACAAGTTTACGAATAAGAATATTGTGGTCAATCTTATCAAAGGTCTTGCTGAAGTCTGTACACACAGCGTCCACCTAGGTTCAACCATCGAGCGATTGAGATATTTTATCAGCGTAATGAATTAAGTTAGATGCAACAGATCTTCCAGGAAAAAAAAACCTTGCTGCTCAGGAATAATCTTGTCGTATACATTTTGAAATATGAAACTATATGCAAACGATTCGAGCAATTTTGCAGGACAGGGCAAAATCGAGATAGGTCGATAGTTAAACAAATCAGCAGGCAATTTTTGCAAAAAGGTATACATAAGTTAAGGGCAAAATCTCTATACCCCAAAAAGAAAAAACTGTGTTTCTAAACATGCGAATGTAGGTTTTTCTATTCGCGAGAAACATTTTCATAACCTCTGACATTTATGTGTTGCTGCAAAACGACCTGCAATAAGCTTTTAGCGATTATTATGTGCAGTGTGTTTAAGGCGGCTAGGGAGAGCTCAGAGATTTCTATAGCGGGCGAGGTGAATTTTTCTTTTGCGCCTTGAAAACTAATGTTTAGGCAACTGTAGATACACCACTTTGTCTTGTATAGTAATGTCGAAAGCGGATTATTTTGCTAAGTACCTTTTCTGTTAATCTACTACCTGCGACAGGCCTTCTATTTATAACCCGAGTTGGCTCAATACGTCCTTACGTTTGTTGCCGAATTTTAACTGAAATATTTTAGTGCAACTGATACGTTGTAATTAGTTGTAATGAAGATGTTGGGGAGTAATATAATTAACTATTTATAGATAGCCTTTTTATGTTTTTCGTACACATAATTTTTCTTAATAAATAATTACGTATTATGGAATGTTTTAATTCGTTAGTGAACAAACAAAATTATTGTTAGTCAGTAACTACCATTGTCAGGAGACCTCGAAGGCCATTGTGATGAGGTGAATATAGTATGTTAGAACCTACCGTTACAATTTTGCTGGCCTTTCCCCGCTTTCACTTTACATAGACAATTTGCGGCTAAGGCGAGCTCATACATTACTAGAGTTATCGAGGTGAATTTTTGATGTGCGCCTTGAAAGAAGAATACGCAGGCAACTGTGTCTGAAGCGGATTATTTCACTAAGTACCTTATCTGAAAATCTATTACAGCAAAACTTCTATATATAACTGTTTCACAGAAATGTTTTGATGTGATTACTATCTTGTAACCGTCAACGATTTCAAAATCCTGAAAAATTGTAGCATTACACAGAAATGTTAAAACATCATTTGTCTGATAATAACAATTACTATAAATGACAAATTATGAAGGTACCGTAATTATCCCCACTGCCCTTTGCTCATTAGATGTTACGACCTTCGTTGATTGTAATAATTAACACATTCCTGGCCTGTATAAATAACAAATTTTCTTAAAAAAATCCTTTTACGCAAACTTGCTTTCCGTATCAATTATCGGTAACAGTAGTTGATAGTGCCCCACAATTGCTTGTATAGAGTTTTTTGTTTATTTAAACAATTCGTAAAATTCCAAAGGAAAAATATCGATTGGCTAGGCCAAGAAACCGTAAAAATATGATTATGAAACAACTTTGTGCAAAGTAAGTAGCTTATACCAGATACTAAATTTTGCTTTAGATAAATTTAATTTTGTTTTTATTTTCAAATTGAAATAATACCAAATTTTCGTTGGGAGTGTTAGGCAATGACATTTAGATTTTGTTTTGTCGTTTTAGAAGTCGCGTTATGATGTATTCTATACTGTTGGCACAACTAAATTAGGACACAATAAATTTAATAGCTGATAACTTTTTGTTTAGATGTTATGTTATGTATACACCGCGTTTTGATTTATTTAACAACATAGTGCATCCTTTTTGTGACATTTGGAAACTGTGTGGTTGTTGTTGGGATTTAGAAATATAGTACTAGACAAAACTAAATAAACCGTTTTATTACATAGAGTAGGTGATACTTCTACCATACAATCTCAGAGTTAATCTAAAGATGGCATTGTATAGACAAATAAACTGTCAAATTGTTCTTAATATATATATTAGCAGTAACTTCTTATTACCTAGAGGTGTAGAAGTTGGTGCTTTGTAAGGTTTAGCGTATGGTATTAATTAAAAATACTCTTTCAAAAGTACTTGTACTTATATAACGTCGAAACATATAAAGATTGATAGAGGCTAGTGCGAACATAGGGACATGCAAGACAATTGCTCTTTTACACTGTAATAAACCTTTTTTTAAATGTAGAATATTTCTGTATAGCAACAAAACTAAGTCATTTATGTAGTTCATTTATAAGTAGTAGACTCCTGTAATTGCCATTTTTACGCTGATGACTCTCAAATTTATTTTTCTTTTAATGTTCAAGAAGCAGCTCGCGCTAGTCAACTAATAAACAAGGATCTACAACAACTTGCTAATACTTCTCTTAAACATTCACTTAAACTTAATGCAGATAAATCAGTTGTAATATTTTTTGGTAGGAAAAATGATATCGAAATTGTTAAGAATAATGTAACTTTAAAAATTAACGATGCTGTAATACCGGTCGCTGACTCCGTTAAAAATTTGGGTTTAACATTAGACTCAACTTTACGCTTTAAAAAACACGTGTCGAAATGTCTACGGAAAGCTTATTGCAACTTAAAATCGATTTTTCTAAACCGTCATGTGTTGAGTAGCAAAGTCAAAATCATTTTATGTAACAGTCTGGTCTTACCACAGGTCGATTACTGTGATGTGGTATATGGTCCTTGCTTGGATTCACAAGACAAGAACAGAATACAAAAACTTCAAAATGCATTCTTGCCACTTATCTACGGAATACGTAAATATGACAGGATTTCTCACAAACTCCTGGATACTAACTGGTTGAATATGGTAAATAGACGATTCCTACACTGTTCTGTTTTGTATCGTAAAGTCTTACTAAATAAAACACCACCATATTTGTATAATAAAATAACGTTTCGAACGGATGTTCACAACTTGAACTTGAGATTTAGGGGCAATATCACTGTGCCAAGACGCTGCACTGAAATTGGAAGACGTCGTTTTGTCTACAACATTGCGATTTGGTTTAATGACTTGCCCAGAAATCTTAAGTTGCTTGCAATACCAGGGTTGCGGCATCAACTTTCTACATTACTGTTTTCTCAGCAAAATAGTTATTTAAACTCAAACGTAAAGAGTTCATATACTGTTTAATTTTGTATGTTTTTCTTTTTGCACGCACCAACTATATTTTATTTTCTTGAGCATAGGATGGAGGCGGAATGAGGGGTAAACAACAATTTATTAATTTCTTTAATTATTGTACCCGGGGTTAAGTGGTGGAGCAGTTCGCGGTTTTTTCCTGTGCGCTGAACTTCGCCCCAGTATGTTATGTTGTATCTCTGTATATATATATATATTTATTAGAAATAAAGGCATATTATTATTATTATTATTATTATAAGATTGCCAGACTTTGTTCTTATTCGTGCCAAAAATAAGGGATTTTTCTAACTTGCTGGAAAAAATTAGACTTCTCCATAACAATTTTTAGAAGTATAGTTAGGAAATGACTCAGTTTTCAACACTCTTTTTAAAAATTCAAAAGCAGGACCAAAGGAAGGTAAACGTTTATTAATGTACGAGTAAGTAACTTACTCTGTGAAACAATACTGTTTGCCACGTGCGAAAACTCGATTATTCCACACTTGATAGACAAATAACTATTTTTGTACTAATAAAACAAATAACTTTTTGACGCTTTTGCCTTTTTTAGGAAAAAACACATTGTATACATTTTATCGCATAAGAATATAGACGTGATAAGTGAATATAAGCGCTGTAATAAATATAACGTATAATCAAAGAGCATGCGTATAATTCTCTCCAGGAGATGGATGCTGCTCGCTCATTTACAAACAGAGCCAGAAACAATAGTTGTCGGTTACCTAACTTCTGATGTTGATAGTGTGATGTTCTTTACTTGTAATTCTGAAGCTCCGATAAGTTCCTTACCAGCTGAATTTTAATTAGTCTTATGTAGTTTCACATTATAGAAATTAAAAACTGGCAATTACAAAAGCCACTGAAATAATAAAGCAAAACAACAAACTATACTGGTGTCTATGTAATTTCATTTCATTTATATGTAATCGTAAGTTCCTTAGTTTATTTATTACATTTTTTGGTATCCTGTATGTTTTCTAAATCATGTGTAGGTAAATCATTATATTTGGGTTTCTCCAGAAGCATCGGACCCCGCCTAGATTCTTTCATCAAGTGTGCCAAATTTTAGTGGTAATTTATTCATTTAGATATTGTAGTAGTACTGTAAACGATTTATTTAGCATGCTATACACTACATTTTTATTAATATTGGGATTGGGGTGCATGCCAACGCAATAAATGTAATATACATTTTTACAAGCCTATTAATACATTTAATTTTAACAAATTTTTATTTTTGCGAAAGTTAAACGTATGAATTAATAAATATTTACCTGTTTATAGCACGTACCACCTTGGTAAATACCTGCTATTGTTAAAAACCCTGCAAGGTCTTACGACAAGTTAATCCTAAGAGCGTGTGGCGTACGCAGGTAAACCGACGTGTGTAAGCGGCGCGCCGGTTCATAGCAGAACGAGATGTAAGAAGCTTATTTTGGAGAATATGGTGCCCTAAACTATTGCGATGTCTTGGATATTTAAAGAATGCATTCGTTTGAAATCGTTTTCTATACGTCATTTAACTGCTAATAAGTGTTCAATTGACAGGTCATATTTACATTTCCCATTATCTCAATAATTTCCTTTATATTTCATTAAGTAAAATTATACAAATATCGATTTATCAGATGTTTGAAATCTTTTTTCAAAAATCTAAAGTTGGCACAGTGACTCTATATCAACCAAAGCTATAATAAAATAGCGAACGTACCTTCAAATTGATTTTTGTAGGTGCTATCCCCGACAATAGGATTTTATTTTTACGAAAATTTTACCTAGCGCAGTGTGTTGCCTAAACCCTCTCCCTAGCACTCTTAAGAATGCTGTCCATGTTATTGTTAAAATCTCTGTGCATTTTATCGGTAATTGGAATCACTTATGAACAGCTTGCTGGTAAGATAGTTGATCGAATATCAATTTTGAATCGAAGACTACGCCGAGATGCTTTATTTTGGACACTGATTTGATGAGATTACTACCGAAGGAATATTGATACGTAATTTTAGACATAGGTACTTCGTGTAAACGATATACTAAAACACTTATCGAAGTTAAGTACAAGACGGTTAAGATTACATTAATTAGAAAGACGTGTTAAATCTGCTTGTAGCATTTGACAATCAGCAGCAGACATAACTTTGTAGAACAACTTCAGGTCATCAGTTGAAACAATAAGGAAGCCGACCTGCGATTAATTAATAAAATAAGCAATGGTAGTAAAAATCGCAGATCAACCCCCCTACCATTTATACACCACGGCAGCTCTGAAAAACTCTTTACTCACCGCAATGGCCGAACTAGCTCAAATATCGCCGGCCTTAGATCGTAGGTTCAAATCATCAGCTATGCACCCTGGAATGTCTTCAAAAAAAAGAAAAGGAAATGGAAATGGGCGCCAGAAATCAAAAGATTTCAAATAATAAGAAGAAAAATAAATTGCAAGTGACTAGCATTTAATTAATAATTAATAAAAGTTTTGAAATGTCGGTAATCAATGATCAGGATAATTAAAATGTAAATAATGTAATAACAAAATTGTGTATCTTAACTGAAGGTTGCGACACGCATAAAATTAAGAACCCCTTTCGGGTTATTTTAATAATTTACCAAAAACATTCGTGGAATATGCATACCTCAGTCATTTAATTAAACCTTCTGTTAGGCTATTGACAATAAAAAAAGCGTGACTGTACCTTTTCCAGAGGGTCGAAATACATAAAAATAACAAATTTAAATACTGGGCATAATTAGATATAAGCATGAAAATTTAATGTAAAAAGCAAGAGCATGTATCAAATTGAACATTACATTTTAATAATTGCAAAACGTAGGCATTTAAATTTTAAATAAATGTAAAATCCAGGTATTAAAAAACACGATAAATCTCGGAACTAACCTCGCTTCTTCAGCGCGCACAAATGGCTAACAGCAAACCCAGCCCGGGGTAGCTGCACCCTTCGGTTCAAATAAGTTAGTCGTGAACTGCGACCATATCGTTGAAATCGACGTGGATGCGCCGAAAACTGCTGCAGAAGCATCCCCAAAAAGACCGCAACGCCGAACCCAGCACGTGTCGAAAGTGCGATAAGGCTTGGCCTCCGAGAAAAACTCGTGTATGAAGCTGGTAATTAAGAGCTAAGAAAAATCTAATTACTATGGAGATAATAAAACAGAAAAGCGCAATCGTACCTGATCATAATCAGCCCTTGGAAGCACACACTGCTCATTAAATTAATTGAGCGCACGTAAATTGACTTGAACATAAACTTTAGCCACGCCAAACGCGGCGGGCAAAGCGAAGACAGCAAGTGCCAAGTACCAACAATTCGTGCCCAAAGGCAAGCTCGGACTCTGATAAGAAATAGCGCGGAGGTCGAGAGGGCATCGCGCAAATGATAAGAGCTTGATGCAGGTAGAAAATACGCTGCTTTGGAAAATTTACGAATTTGAAATGCAAAAGGATTTATAATTCAACTAAAAATATACAGGTTAAGCCTGAAATAATTGGATAAATGGCGAAACAATTAGGCTAAGCCAAAAAATTGTTTCACAGTCATCAGCGTACATCAAGAAGTTGCAGACGCGAAAGCAGTCCTTTATGTCATTAACATATATATTAAAGGTGGTTTCTCTGCGAAAGTCAGGAAGACCCTTGATGACACATCCGTTAATATTGCCTATTTGTGATTGCATAGATAAATATAAAATGACCCATCTCAAGAGGTCACCGGTTATTTCCAAGTGAAGAAGTTTACGAATAAGAATATTGTGGTCAATCTTATCAAAGGCCTTACTGAAGTCTGTATATACAGCGTCCACCTAGGTTCAACCATCTAGCGATTGAGATATTTTATCAGCGTAATGAATTAAGTTAGATGCAACAGATCTTCCAGGAAAAAAAACCTTGCTGCTCAGGAATAATCTTGTCGTATACATTTTGAAATATGAAACTATATGCAAACGATTCGAGCAATTTTGCAGGACAGGACAAAATCGAGATAGGTCGATAGTTAAACAAATCACCAGGCAATCTTTGCAACAGTGTATGCATAAGTTAAGGGCAAAATCTATATACCTACCCCAAAAAGCAAAAA
This sequence comes from Agriotes lineatus, assembly GCA_940337035.1. Lineage (NCBI taxonomy): Eukaryota > Metazoa > Arthropoda > Insecta > Coleoptera > Elateridae > Agriotes > Agriotes lineatus. Next base: position 88,560 of record CALNHX010003885.1, on the reverse strand, counting down.
CTGTGTTTCTAAACAAGCGAATGTAGGTTTTTCTATTCGTGAGAAACATTTTCAAGGTGGGTGGATAACCTCTGACACTTATGGGTTGCTGCAAAACGACCTGCAATAAGTTTTTTGCGATTATTATGTGCAGTGTGTTTAACAATGCTGTCATGTTATTGTTAAAATCTCTGTGCATTTTATCGGTTATTGGAATCACTTATGAACAGCTTGCTGGTAAGATAGTTGATAGAATATCAATTTAGAATCGAAGACTACGCCGAGATCCTTTACTTTGGACGCTGATTTGATGAGATTACTACCGAAGGAATATTGATATTAATGTCGTGTAAACGATATGCTGAAAACTTATCGAAGTTTAGTACAAGACCGTTACGAATACAATAATTATAAAGATGCGTTAGAAGGTCTTGCCATATCTCAGCGACCACAAATGCGCAGTGGAGCAAGGGAGAAAACTGTAGAGCGAGACGCCCAAATGGTGTTTTCAGTACAACCTAAAAACATCAGGCTAGCTTGCAGGCGCGAAATTTAAAATAGGTTGTGTCAATATTTCGTGTTTATTTGATAAAACTGTTTTTTATATTAAACGGAAATATAAGTAGATAAAGAACGCAAAAACTAACTTATAAGCACGAAAATCGAAAACGATATCAAACGCAGAAAAATCGCAATGACATTTTCAGGTTGGTCTGTAGCCTTGCTTATGACGTATTTACAGAATTTCGATCACTGCGCAGAGTCCCAGAGATATGGCAAGCACTCGAAATATTCTTGTAGCATTTGACAATCAGCAGCAGACCTAACTCCGTAGAACAACTTCAGGCCATTAACGCACACCAGGAAGTTGCAAACAGGAAAGCACTCCTTTATGTCATTAACATATATATTGAACAATAGGGGCTCAAGGTGGCTTCCCTGCGGAAGTCAGGAACACCATGGATGACACATATCCGTTAATATTGACCATTTGTGATCGTATAGATAAATATGAAGTGACCCATCTCATGAGGTCACCGGTTATTCCCAAGTAAACAAGTTTACGGATAAGAATATTGTAGTCAATCTTATCAAAGGCCTTGCTGAAGTCTGTATACACAACGTCCACCTGGGTTCTGCCGTCGAGCGATTGAGAAATTTTATCAGCGTAATGAATTAAGTTAGACTTAACAGATCTTCCTAGAAAAAAACATTTTTAAATATAAAATTATAGGCACATGAGTCGAGATAGATCGATAGTTTTCAATTTTATTACGGTCCCCCGACTTAAAAACAGGAATAATGTGCGCCTGTTTCCATATATCAGGACATGTGCCAGCACCAAAAGAACAGTTATACAGTATAGACTAGTGATGAGCAATATTTCGCAACCGGTAATTTTTTCACGTTCCAAAAATCACACTACCTGTGATTCATTTGCTACCAAAACTGTGACTGTGATTTTCAGGTTTTCAGTAGCAGTAAGAAAATTAGCAGCTTCGTAACATTCGCATTTATTCAAAAACTGCACTCACAGTCACAGTTTGTCAGTCGTTGCGTTTCCTTTTCCCTCGCGATTCTCTCACTCACCGATCGATTTCACGCAACTGCAACAGGTAGCGCGCTGTCACTCTTGCAGCCTGCTTAAGTGTACGTTCCCACTGCACGCTATGCGATGCTATGCTATGCAATGCGAGACGATGCTATGAAAACAAACATGCAAGAATTGAAATTATCAAGTAAGTAGACAATGTATTCATTTATTTTTGTATTTATTTGTAAACAAATTTAGTTTGGTCTAGATAGGATTATTATTCAGGTAGTTTTTAAGTGTGTCACGTAATTGATATGCTTCATTTGTTGCTCTGTTATAAGTCCTTGATATTGAACGATTGGAGTGGACTGCAGTATCATCATTTTCATTGCTTGTAAGATTATGAGTCATGCCTTCACGATCAATAATTATATTGTGAAGTAAACATGTACATTTCACAATTGCTTCTGCCGTTGGAAGCTTTGTTTCTATGGCCTTTCCTAATATTCTCCATTTTGCTACAAGTATGCCAAAAGCACATTCGACACATCGTCTGGCTCGGGAAAGACGACAATTGAAATAATATTTGTCTGCTGTCAACTGTCTTCGTGGATAAGGTCTCATTAGATATTTAGTTAAAGGATATGCTTCATCGCCAATCAGATAGAAAGGAAAAGATATATCAGTATTTGGAAGAGGCTTTTCTTGTGGTAAATTAAATTTATTATTGCGTAGGAGAGCGTAGGTGGCAGAAGAATTAAAAATACCACCATCGCTTTGTTTACCATATGCTCCCACTTCTACAATTATAAAGCGATAATCAGCATCTGCAACAGCCTGTAAAACAATGGAATAGAAGTTTTTGTAATTGTAGAACATAGACCCAGAATTCTCAGGACATTTCATTCTGATGTGTTTGCCGTCAATTGCACCTATGCAATTTGGCAAATTCCATTTTTCCCAATATTGAGCTGCCACTTGTGATAGGTCATCTTTAGTTGGTACGGACAAATGATTTTCTGCAAAAACTTCCCATATTGCAGATAAAACTTCTCGCACTATTTTCAATACAGTTGATGTTCCAATACGAAATGTAAATGCCAGTGTCCTGTAGCTTGCCCCAGTAGCCAAAAACCTGTAAAAGAATTATAGCACCTTTTGCTTTACCCCCGAACACTCAAAACGTAAAGAAGAGGTAAAGATGGATTTGTCTTACCAACGGTTATTAAAAACAATACTTGCTAAACCAGAATCCATTTTTAACACTTTCTTAAGTTTTGAGTATTCGGGGAGTTAAAATTATATAATTACGTATTAGTACGGGCAACCTAATTAAACGTTTTTATTTTGCAGAAGATGCTGTCAAAAAAAATGGAAGTCTTTGAGAGACGTATTTAGAACAGAGTTGAAAAAACTACCTAAACCGAAAAGCGGCGACGAAACTCCTTCTACATTCACTTCATCTTGGACCTTTTTCAACAATATGGTGTTCCTTAAAGATCAAATGAACCCCAAAAGACTTACAGGTTCGGTAACAGTTTCTGAAACTGAAATATGCTATGATACAGACATGGAATCTCAAGCCCACACATTGTCTCAGACAGAAACAGAAGACTTCTACAATGAAGAAGAAACAGAGGAAGATACGTTTGAGCAATATTCAGACGATGTGGGCGAGAAAGGTGGGTCTACAATTGTTCAACAAGTAGTAGTAGAGGAAAACACTTTGCCGCCAAATATTCCAGGACCTTCTGGACGAACAAACTTTAAGGCACCTGTAACTAAACGGGTTGCCAAACGAAAACACGACTCTGATATGGATACATTTTTGCACTTAGAAAAAGAAAAACTTCAGTTATTGAAAACAAACGACCGTACGAATAATGACGACGATTATCATTTCCTAATGAGTTTCTTGCCGAGCATGAAGAAAATGACCTACTCAACTAAGATGCTGTTTCGTCTAAAAATGCAAGAGTTTTTATACAAATGCACTGTTTCCGATGTGATGCCTCAAGCACCCTTTGAATCACGATCTACTCCAAGCCCACTTATTTCACCTGCACCTTTAACAACAACTTCAGAACATTCGTTAATAGACTATCAACACATGAGCGCTGAAAATAATTGGAACCCAATTGTTTCATACACAAATTTGACGGATATTTGAGAACCTGACAATATCAACAACATACTTCCCTAACGCCTTTATGATGTTAAGGTTAGAATCTTTATATAATATAATATGTTACATGCTGGATGAATAAAGAGCATACTTTTTATTCTATTATTACTTACCTCAATGTAACCACAAGTCTCTCCTTTACTCCTATTGGTTTCCTGAAGTTTGTTGCCCTTTTTTTCAATACTGGTGTTATGCCATTTAGGATATACCTGAAGGTATCTGATGACATTCGAAAATATTCGAAAAATTTCTGGGGATGTTTTCGAAGCTCCTTAAATAAGTGATGAAATTCACCAAATCTTGATCTGTTTCCGTATATTTCATGAACCCAGATATTTCTCTTTTTGAATCTGTTTTTCAGGAACATGTATTTTAAAGCAGAGGTTTCGGTCAAAAAATATTTAAGAAGATTATTTTTATACATTCTCATCACCAATCGCAACAAAGCAGCAACGCCAAACTGAGTGCGGATGTGAACGCATCTGGCTGTTATAGCAAGCGTTGATAGCATAGTATGGTATCGCACTGCATAGCATAGCATCGCATAGCGTGCAGTGGGAACGTACACTTAGTGCTTAGTTGTGGCGGTGATTTTGAGCAGAGAATAATAGTAATCAAATTCAGGTTAGGTGTCTAAAATGTCGGCTCCTGGTAAGAAGCGTAAATATAGTGAGCTATGGAATTTTTTTGAAGCTGTTGATGCAATTTTTGCCACTTGTAATATGTGCAAGACGAAACTTTCCTACAAAACTAGTGTGTCAAATTTGAGGAGGCATTTACAAAGGAAGCATCCTACCGTATCTATTCCCTCAATTTCATCAACACAGTGGCGTGCCCATGGGGGGGGGGGGGGTCGGGGGTTCAACCCCACGGCCCAAAATTTTTAAACAAAAAAGTGAAGAAAAGAACAACCGAAAAAAGATATATCTAACGTGAAGTTAAAACAAATGCACTCTTTGTGGTCTCAAAACGGATAATCAGATAATAATTCGAATAGTCTCTTTTATATTGAAAATTCCCGCAAAACATGAAATTTCCCTTGGTTGGCAAAATTGGATAAGCCCGCCACCCGCGCCCCGCGTCGAGGCCATCGCCACGCGCCACCGACCGCTGCCCGTGGTCTACCTAGTTCATTTATAAGATAGGAAGGGGTGTAAGGTGTAAGCAGTGTCGGGTCGGGCGTCTCGTCTAATAACCTAATTATTCGTTCACGATTCACGATATTTGATCTCATCTCTGTGTTGTGTCTAGTGAATTTGATGCACAGAACGTATCTCGCAACTCATGTGGACGGTGTTCTGCAACAACCGTTTAACCCACAATTTGTTTACAATTGAGTTTTTAATTTATAAACGTCTATTAGGGGTTATGCTATGGTATACGAAAATGATTTAACCCACATTCGGTGTTTTAGCGCCATCTGCGAACAAAGTGTTAACCCACAAACATCAAACCATTCTAGTACAGGAATTTTCGAGAGTGGTTCAAGCCACGCATGTGGATTAGACCATTGTAGCAAATCTTCAGTCTTCAGATGGATGGTCAGCGTAGATGCTTGCAAAACGCAGTGATTAGGTACGAAATTGAGGTAGGAAATTGAGAAGAAGAGGTGTTATACAAAATCTAAGATTTCAAGAAGGAGCAAAACCAGACTTTATTACATAAATAATGATCAAGTATGCAAGGATGCATTTTTAAACACTCTTCAAATCAACCAGAACCGAATTCAAGTTGCTTTGGAACAAATGAAAAACAATATTATTCAAGACAAACGAGGAAAAAATAGTGGAAGACGAAATGCCATCGACCAAAACCGAATTCAGGAAATTATACAACATATATCGTCATTTCCCAAGTACATATCTCACTATTGTCGAAATCAAACTGAGTCAAAATATCTACATCCGGATCTAATTTTAGCAATAATGTATAAATTGTATACGGAAGCCACTGCTCAGCCTGCCAGTCTTTCAAAATATAAAAAGGTGTTCTATTGAAATTTTAATTTACGGTTTAAAGCTCCCCATAAAGACACATGCCGCTTGTGTGATACATATATTGCTCAAACAAAGTCCACAGAAGGTATAGCAAAGGAGGACTTAGAAACAAATCACATGAAACATCTTCAAATTGCGGAAGATTTGCGGAATCGCATGAAAGCTGATCTAAAAGCTGCGAAAACTGATGAAACATTGGAAACATTAACATTTGATTTACAAAAAACACACCCTATACCTAAATTATCTACTGGAATCGTTTATTACAAACGACAAATAAACTTGTTCAACCTGGGCATTAATGTTGGTAGTACAGGTAAAGGCATTTTTAACGTATGGTTAGAATATGAGGCAGGAAGAGGCACCCAGGAAGTTGGTTCCTGTTTACGTAAATACATAATAGAAACTGTTAAAGCCCCCGTCAAAAACCTAATTTGTGGTCTGATTCCTGTGGAGGCCAAAATAGAAGCATTAAGTTGGTCTTGATGCTCATTCACGTGTTGCAAAATCATACTTCCCTTGAATCAATTACATTGAATTTTTTACTCTCGGGGCACAGTTTCTTACCTAATGACTCACATTTCGGAGATATGGAGTGTGTTCTTAAAACACACAAAAGAGTATACACCGACAGTGACTACATACAAATCATGAAATCTTGCCGACAAAAGAACAAGTTTCTTGTAAACCGTATGGCGCCAGAGGATATGGTTTCAGTCAAACTCATGGAAAAAGCGATAACAAATCGCAAATGCGACTCAAATAAAAGTAACATCAGCTGGCTGAAGACACACGTAATTACAATGAAAAAAGAAAATCCTACAATTTTATACATGAAGAACCATGTAACGGACACCACATTTTCAGAGGTAAATATTGAAAAGGCAGGAAAGGGGCGAAAACCAGTCTTAAAACAAATTGAACTACCTGTTTTGTGGCCAGATGGTAAACAATTGTCTGTGGAAAAAATTAACGACCTTAGAGATATTCAGAAATTAATTCCACAAGATGCAAAGCCATTTTATAATTTTTAAAAAATATGGACGGAGAAAATTTTGAAGAAGATGTAGGACTTGATCAGAATCCAGACTTTGAAATTGATGAAGATCAGTTATTATTGGACGACCTCGCTCTTAAAAACTAAGTAACAATTTATTTTTAAGTTTTGGAATGAGTTGATTGATTTTATTGCATAATAGTACACCTGTATTAACATATTTTGCAACAACCGTGTAACCGGTTAAATTTTGTTTTTTTGTGTTTGAATCAACTTTTTTTTTAATAATTAAAATACTGTGCGTTTATTTGTGTTTATACCTGATTTTTAAAATGAAATGGAAACCATTTCCTTAAAAAGTGTATTTTCCAGAGAAACTCAATGTATTTTGCTAATTTACTCAGAACAACATGTTTGTGGCTTAACCGGTTGTTGCAGAACACTGTCCATGTAATGTAAGTATACAATCGTTGATTAACCTGTCAGGCTCCACACCTAATAATAATCTATGTGCTATTTCTAATAATCTGACATATTTGCTTAGGGCCTGTTCGTTTGATGGCTTGATGGTGGTTCTGAAATAGCCTGCACGAAAAATACCAAAAAATTTAGTACGTACGTAGTCTATACATAGAAACAGATTTTTTCATATATTTCTCTTGAATAGATCTCAAGTAAGCCTGTGTTGAAATGTACGCAGCGCGCGCGAAATCACGCATGTACGAAAACTAATCTTTTTATTTCTAATTATTATTTTTAGCTAAATATATGATGAATCAACGAAATCGGTAAAACAATGTTTATTTTCTATAATACATCAAAATAAAACACACATCTGCCGTACGTTTCTTTTAAACATAAACATTTTTCATAATTTTATATTTATATTTTTATTATATTGTTATGAATACTAAACAGTTAAATATAATGTATTTTCAATTATGTTTGTATTTTGCCACACTTCCATACAATAAAACAAACAAACAAAAATGCAATCTTAACAACCATGATGCTTGTATTCCTGGTTTACAAAGCCACTGAAAACTAAACGGTGGCTTTTGACCGCAAAACATTATTTCAGTTCTGTAGGTAATTCAAATATATTTTTTTAATATGGCGAATTTCTTGAAAAAATTATATTTTATATCTTACACGGCATGTGTTTGACAAATATTTAAATTAATAATAAAGATAATTAATATTATTAATTTATTTTAAAGTTATATAATTACGCTATGCTACAGTTACTATGTTACTGAGAAGTCATTTAAAATTTCAGAAAATTCATTCAATTATGAGTGGCTCAGGCAGTGGTAACAGTAAGCGAAGAATCAACACATTGAACTCATATTTAATTAAATAACAAAAGACTGATGATACAGTAGCTGAATCTACGTCCACGTCCGTTTCTATGTCTACAGCATCCATTTCTACTTCTCATTCCTCACAAACGATAAACATTGAAATTGAAGTGCAACCAATCACCAAATACTACGATGAACACGATATCTCCAATTACACAGACCGAGGCCGAAAAATAGCAGAGGAAAATAATACGCACGAGTTATTAAAAAATATTTGGTATCCAGATTCAAATTTTAAATTCCCATATACTGGAAAAAGAAATTTAAAGTTTCAATTTAATTAGTTTAACAGGTGGAAGTGGTTGGCGTATTCGAAAAAGATGGATGGTGCTTATTGTAAGTTCTGCGTTTTTTATGCCGGAGAAAAGCAGGTACTGGCAAACATCAAGTACTCTATAAATTAGTCAAGAAAAAATTTGACAACTGGAAAGATGCCATTGAAGTTTTTAAGAGTCACGATTCTAGCGAGTATCACAAATTTAGTATAATTAAATCGCAGAATATATCATTCATTATGAAAAAAAAAGCAAGAACCGATAAATCTACAAATTGATGAAGCCTCAAAGCAAGAAAGAGAGGAAAACCGAAAATAGTAATTTTTGTATTAAGTGCGCGAAATGAGTGTTTTTTATGGCGCGTGACAATGTCAATTTTCACCAAGATCGTTAGGTCGAGGCAGAAAAGTCATTCAAACACGCCACAAAAACACGAATTTTGCCACGAAATACAAACAACGTTTTTTCTACAGCCGTCAAAAAAAGAAAAGATCATACGTATATAGCAAATAAGTAGAGTAATATTATTATGTACGTAACGTTTTATATGTGTTTTAACTAAGGAAATGGTGTTCCAAAACCGTTTTTTCACTGCTAGTCGTGAAGAAATATTATTTTTTCAGGTGTTAAAAAAAAGTTAAACTTCGCGTATCTATAGCGATGCATAAATGTCACGTTTTTTTGACGGCTGTAGAAAAAAAATGGTTCCTATAATAGATACAATTATTTGAAGCGGACGTCGAGAGGACACCGAGATTCTGGCTCTATTGAATCTGCTGAAGAAACAGTAGTGAACGAAGGAAATTTTCGAGCAATACTAAAAACGAAGTTACGTTCTGGAGACCAATTATTGAAAAAGCACCTGGAAACTATGTCAAAAAACGCAACATACTTAAGTGCAAAAACGCAAAACGAAATTATTTATACATGCGGCTATAGCCCCTCTATTTACAAATAGTAGCGACAACCTTTGATGTTGCCGCTGGGGCAAAATCACGTTGGTATCCCTTAAGTCCCTAGCATATTTAAAAATTGCCGAAGAAGTTGTATAATTAATTAAAATGTGACATTGACATTTGTCGTGATTTTATTCATTTTTCTCTTCGGGGGCACATTCTAAGTCGAGGACGTGGTGTTGTGTCGATAAGTGTAAAAATAGTGGCAGAAAAGGATTTCAGGTACTCAGATCAGTTATTTTTTCACGGTTTACACTGAAATTTACCGTTTAGTAACTTTTTGTATTTTCATGTTTGCATCAGGTTTGCCCCAGGATGTCGCTACTATTTGTAAATAGAGGGGCTATACATGCGGCAAAATCATAACCCGGAAAATAGTTGATAAAATTAATGAAACACAATTGTTCTCTGTCCTGGCTTACGAATCGACTGATATCTCAGGTATTGAACAATTTTCTTTGTGTTTACGTTTTTTTAATGAATCTAGTTTGAAAGTTGAGGAACACTTCGCCAAGTTTGTTCCCATAACAAGTATGACTGGAGAAAATTTAGCCAATGTTCTTTTGACTACTTTGTCAGATCTTAATATTGATTGGACAAGGATATGACGGTGCGTCAGCTATACGTGGTGAATTTCATGGGTCCCAGGCCTACGTGCGCGACAAACACAGTTGTGCTCTGTGTATGTTCACTGTGCTTCGCATTCTGTAAATTTAGCGATATCCGATGCTTGAAACGTCTCTCAAATAAGAAATTGTATGGGAACATTAGCAAAAGTTGCTAATTTTTTTAGAACTGCGAAACGGCAGCATGCCCTCCAAACAGAAATTGAGGTATTGTGTCCTGATACAAAGAAAAAAAAATGAAGCAACTGTGTCAGACAAGATTGGTGGAGAGGCATGATTCCATATTGATATATTTGGAATTACAAGAAGTAGCTATTAGTTCTTTGAAGAAAATACAAAACTGGTGCGATAAAGATGCCTCCTCGGATGCGTATACACTAGTTAAAGTAGTTTTAACCATTGAATTTCAGATAACACTACAGATACTTGCTAAAATGTTTTCCATTAGTTTTCCACTATGCAAAAGTTTGCAAACAATTAATACTGACTTAGATAGCGCTATTGCCCTTGCAAAAAGTGTCGGAAATACTTTACGTAACATTCGAGAAAATGCTGAATATGATTTTTAAGCAAACGTTTAGCCAGGCAGTCAAAATATGCGAAAAATATAACGTTGAGATAACAGTTCCTCGAACTACCTCCAGACAAACGCAACGGGAAAATGTACCATTCTCTTCACCTGAAGAGTATTAAAGGAGTGCGGTTTTTATACCCTTCTTAGACTCCTTTATATTACATCTCAAAGATCGACTACTGAAACATGAAAACATTTTAGCAAGTTTTGATGTAATCTTTCGAAATGAAAAAACGGATGTAGTCGACGAAGAGAAATTACGAAAGTTATATATATTTTATGAACACGTCTTAGATGCTCACAACTTTGATATAATATTAGGGGAGGTAAAGCTTTGGAAAAAAAAATACTAAATGAAAGCACCGAAAGCCCAAAAAGTGCAATAGATTCATTAGTTTACTTAAGAGAAAGACATTTCGAACTATTCCCGAATGTTGCTAAACTTCTTAAAATATTTATTCCAACGAAAGGACATTTTCGCCTTTAAGAAGGTTAAAAACTTATTTAAGAAACACAACAGGGCAAGATAGGTGGAATGGTTTAGAACTTCTTAACATTCACAGAGAAGTTCCTGTTAGTATTGAAGAAGTAATTGATGACTTGGCCAAATCCAAGAAACGAAGACTTGATTTTGGATTGTTGGTTTTTTAAAATCAGTTTAGTTTCTTTTTAAGAATAGTTTTTTCTTTGAATTTTTATTATATTTATTTTTTATTATATTTATTACCTAATTACCAATCTTGGTTTTTTCTCCCCCCTCCATCCCCCAGACAAAATTTCTGGGCACGCCACTGCATCAACATATGAAGTTTTTGTTAGTGAAAACAGTCAACATGTAATACTATTTCAAAAATATACTTGTCATTCTAAATAACTTCTATTTCCATTACAATGGCGGTAACTCCAGTTCATCTCGCGATGTATGTATCACTATGAGTGAATCTAGAACGATAATTTTGTCTAAAGCTGTGGCTACAGTGAAGGCGGTTCGGTTCAGACCAGACCAGATCAGACCAGACCTGTATTATCTGGAGAAATCAAACCTGTTTGTTACTACGTAAGTGGCGACAGTTGTCGCTTCCGATCGGTTCCGACCGTTTCAAACTTCGTCCGACGCATTCCGACGGTCTGAAGGGATCAAACTTGTTTGACTTTTAGTCAGACCACGGTTGAAATAGCTGCATAGCAAATAGTGTTTGTTAAAAATTTAGAAGACGTAACAATGGACAAATCAAAATGAATTGACCTAGTGCGTGAAAAACCTGCAATATGGGATCAAAGAGACAAGAGGTATCACAACCGTGAAGTCAGGGCTATGTTATGGAATGAAATTTCCCAGAAAATGCAAATTCCAGGTATGTTTATTGCAACTACTACATGTTTACAATTACATTATTGCTCATAACAAACACAGGCTACTATAATACTCCTATTAGATTATGCATTCAAACACTTGTTTTGAAATTGAACTGATCCGATTGGTCCGTTGAAGTATGATTTCAGATCTTCTCTAATTTGTATAGCATCATTTGCACTATGGTTGAATGTTCTAGCAGCTCTGTTATCTATACTGGTTTCCTGGTTTTTATAAATTTAAAGAGCTTCTCGTACAACTGAAAGATTTGATGTTCCTTCTAACTCAATAACGATGTTGTGTAATAGACAAATAGTCTTTGTTATATTAACAGCTTTCTCAACATCAGTTTCTATAGCTTTATTTAATAGTCTCCATTTTGCACACAAAATTCCAAAAGCACATTCTATGCAACGTCTAGCACGTGACAACCTGTAATTGAAAATTCTTTCCTCGTCAGATAATTGTCTTTTGGAATAAGGTTTCATTAGATACGTTTTGAGAGGGTAGGCAATCGTTCAAATTCGAACAAGCAAATGTGCCACCATCGCTTTGTTTTCCATAGGACCCGACGTCAATAAAAATAAGTTTACAGTTGGCGTCGGCTACTCCTTGCAAAACGATGAAAAAAAAATGTTTGTAATTGTAGTACATAGTACCTGAATTTGGTGGGCATTTTATATGGATGTGTTTTCCATCTATGCAACCGACGCAGTTCGGATAATTCTTGCACTAAAGTTTGAGGCAATTTGTAAACATTCCTTGTGATCTGGGACTGCCAAATGTTTAGGATTAAATTTGGCCCAAATAGCCCCACACACTTCACCTACAATATTCCCAACTGTGTAATGGTCCACTCTAAACGAGAATGCCAGAGACCGAAATGATAAGCCAGTCGAAAAATACCTGAAATAATAATTTTAAAAAAATATGAAATTGATCAGTTTGGTACATTAGCAGCTTTATTTTACAATTTTATTAGCCGGTTATTATATAGGTATTAGATAGTGCATATAGTTATTTATAGAGTAACCTTATGCCATCTTTGTGTCTCTATTGTTTTCCGTCATAGTGTTCAAAAATAATAGTTTAATTTTCTTTCCCTAGCGGATCAAATAAAGAAATCTTGGGAACTCCTGCGCGACACGTTTCGTAGAAAATATAAAGATCCCAAATCTGGCCGAGGAGTTGATGACGACTATATTGCTATGGTATATAGAGGTCATGTATGACATTAAATACACTTATTTATTTACATGAATTAAAAAATGAAAAGTTCAAGACAGTAATTATACTGAAACGATAACATATAAAAAATTAATAATAAATACAAAGTTGGATGTTGAGTATGACAGAATAAAATTCTATTTGTAACAATTTATAAAGTAAGCACCATTCAAATTTATTTATAACTTAGCAGGCAGGAATAATGGTAGTCTAGGATAAGGATAAAAAATTGGAATGATTATTGAAATAACAAATTTAAAACGGTTGTAAAAATTTAATTTTGGTGGAAATAAAACTATAAATGTGCCCTTAATTTCATTTAATTTATTTCAATCAATTTAAAAAGGGTTTAATAATGACATACAAGGTATAAAAACGTGAATTATAAGAAGAAATAAAATAATATGATTTTAAAAATGAAGATATGGTAAACTGGAACTAACTAATACGACAAAGAAGTAAGAAGAAAGATTTGGACATAGTTTAATTGGAGTTGGAGTGCAATTTATTAATGTTTACATAATTTGAATTATTAATGACATTTGGAGTTTTTCGAGTACTACGTCTGAGGGACTTGGCACTATTTGGATGAGGACCAGCTGGCTTGTAGTAAAAGGGGTAGCTGTTGGAATTGAATACTGAAGACCATTGGACGAGAGACGGCTTGCTTGCAGCAGAAGGTGGAGCTGTTGGGGTTTGCGGACATACTGGTTGTGAACGTCGTGTATGGAGATACTAGAACATAGGGAGGAATACTTTAAGGTTACCACTTTAACTGGAAGGCTACTTACTAGGAAGGATTTGGATACAGGAAGGTTCTAGTACTGACAGCTTGGTTGGAGTTCGAGAGGAAGTGATGGTCTGTTAGTTTATTGGTTGGCAACGAGTGGAAAGCGGTCTAGTTGGTGTTCGGTGTTTTGTGACAGAGGTGTATAGCAGTTTGGATACAAGAGAAAGGTGTATCTTGGAAAATTGAAGCGAGTCTGCTGGATAAGGAACTTAGGTGGGTAAAAAAAGCAGGTATTTTTCTGAATTTATCTAAAATAAAAGACAGTTAACAAGGTTAGTTATAATATAGTTGAATTGACTTACATGTCGTAACATTGGTGGAATCATAAAAGCTTTGTAAAGAAATTTGTTCTGTCATATTAATTTAAAAATTGTCATTGAACGCTGTGTTTTGCATAATATTTGACAGCAAGCTACTTGCATTAAAATAATTCAATATTAAAAAAATAAAAATAACAAACAACTAACTAGATTTTCTCGAACCACATCCTGAGATAGAGTAATCATGTATATTGTGAAGTATAATTCAAGTTAAAGTTAGTAAAAAGTTTTAAAGTTTCGATACTTGAAATAAATAAAAATCATATACACGTATCCACTGCAATATTGAAGCCAGTTGCAAATGGTCTTACTTTCAGCCTATGCTTTTTTTAAAAGATATTTTGCAACCCAGAAAAACTGCAACTAGTATATCATCTTCTTGCACACAACAAGCACCACTAGAAACTGACTCAAACAACGACAATGCTTCTTCTTTGGAAGATCCAGAAAATAATTTATCAGATTTGGAGACTACAGAAAATATTTCTGAATTCGTCGATGACAAAAACAATTCTGAACCTAATGAAAAACCTAGAACCAGTAGCGCCAAGAAAAACAAGTTCCAAGAAGAAGCTCTAATGATTGAGAAAAAGAAAATAAAGTTATTTGAGCAGAAGTTGAAATTAAAAAGCGATATGTCGTCAATAAAAGAACGGAACGAAGACTATCATTTCTTCATGAGCATACTTCCACAAATGGGAAAATTTAGTGAAGTACAAAAGATGAAGGTGAAGATAGAAATTATGGGCATTATAACGACGGAAATGGAAAAATTTCGTGGTCAGTTAGGGACGTATAGCAACGAATCATCAAACTCAAGTTCAAGATGCTCAAGCCGGACTACATTCTCAACACACCATCCAATGGAGGGTGGTCCAAATACCTCACTAGACCAGTTCACACGGCCAGTGTCTTCACCGCATGCACAAACTACTTCTATGGTTCCTCTGACTCAAGGCGAAAATACAGACTCAGACCATGGCTTAACATCTACATATCAATATGAACCTCAAAATCCAGAAAACTTTTTGACATATTTACAATAATGTCTAATCTTTATAACATATATGTATACCTATAATTATTCATTAATATTGCGTTTTGTTATATTGTGTATCCTTTTCAAGCAAATATGGCGTTATTAACTATTAAATAAAAAATAGGTATGCAAATGTTTGCGATTAGTAAAAAAACATACATGCTTACCTCAAAGCTATAGCAAGTTTTTCACCAGGTTGAATACATACTCTGAAATTTAAGTAACGCTTCAGGTTGTCATAAATATGTTCCAAAATATAATCGAAGGTAGAAATGGTCATCCTAAAGTATTCTCTGAATTTATCAGGATAATTTCGAAGTTATACACAGGTTTTTGTGTACTCTCCTTGATCATGTGTTTCCCATAATGAGTGTACCCAATAAAGTTTCTTTGGAGCACAATATTTTTCAGCAACATTTTCCATAAAGAACTCATCCCATTCGTCAGGTGTATCCGAAGAACTCATTCTTATAATGTCAATAACACGATTTGACACACTACGTTATACACTCAGATTGTGTTGCTGTATGATTACGGTCTGAACGACACGGACTAACTGGAGCCAACGTGTTTGAGTGCATCTGATCGGGTCTGATCTGATCTGGTCTGGTCTGAAACGGGTTCAGTGTAGCCTTTGACTAATCCTGACTCTCCAATGTAGGCTGAAACAAATAAAAATAAAAATAAGACGCGTCAGCTACCAATTTCGTCCTATGTATTAAAACCTCTAGCTCCTAACCAAAAAAAGCAGAATGATAAGTTGTTACTTCAGCTATTCATAAAAAGCTTTCAACCATTTCGTTTGGTTGAAGAGGCAGCTTTCCGGGATTGTGTCAGGACATTAAATCCAAATTATCAATTACCTAGTAGGCATATCATATCGCGAACAATGGTACCTGCTTTATTTGAAAAATGTAAAACTCGCGTTCGAAAACTAATTACGGAAGCAAAAAAGGTGTGCCTGTGCATTACAACAGACTGCTGGACATCTGTAAATAATGGAGGATACATGGCAGTAACCGCGCACTATGTGCACGAAAATTTTGAATTAAAATCGCTACTTCTGGAGTGTTCGAACGTCTCAGGGAGCCACACTTTTGTAAATTTAGCGCAAACACTTCTTAAGGTGGTGACAGATTGTAGCATAAACGGGAATATTTTATTAGGTGTATCGGACAACGAAGCTAACATAAAAAGCGCAATTGAGAGTTTAAAATGGAAACAGTTGGGATGTTTGGCACATACAATTAACTTAATTGTTAAGGATGGCCTAAAATATAATGAAGAAGTAGTTTCTACTATTGACAAAGTCAAAACAAGTGTAGCGTATTTTAAAAGAAGTACCATATCTAACACAAAACTAATGACCTTTCAAAGAAATGAAGGAAATAATAATCCGTTAAAGTTACTTCAAGACACTCCAACAAGATGGAACAGCACGTACTACATGTTACAAAGGTGTGTGCTACTTGAAGATGCTGTTAAAGCAACAGTAGCCCTTATAAACGCCGATCTCCAGATTTTGCATCAAAACGAATGGCAAATGCTCAAAGAATTGTGCCAAATACTTAAGCCGCTCGAATCGGCCACTAAAACATTTAGAGGCGATTCTTACGGAACCGCGGCGATTGTTATACCAGTGGTCAACGGCTTAATAGATATTTATGCAAAACTGCAAGAAAAATAATTATTGGAGTGTACAAAAAGTGCATTACGGAAATTTGAAGCTGGTATTAAGGAACGGGGTAATGTGGAACGAAGCAACACTCTTTGTGCCAGTACTTTCTGCGACCCTAGATTTAAAAATATTGCTTTTAAAGAACGAAATACAGAAGTCGTTAACTCTTTCGCTCCCACTGGCGCTTTCAAGCAGCGGGTATTTCAAACGGCAAATTAAAATTTGTCAGCTTAGACAACCTAAAATACATGATGGTATATCCTTTTATACATTTTCTTCATTATAAAATTATTATAATAGGTGGCGTGAGTCTTCACTTTTGTGTACAGTGACTTTATATGAGACAGTGGCAACAATAGAGTGTATTCTTTTTTATTGGTCGCTCGAATCGGCCGCCATTAACCCTTTGGAGATTAGTGGTATCAAGAAGATACCACCTTTTACAAAATGTAGCTTGATGCGGCGTAGCGGTAGTACTGTGAAACCGTTAATTCATACTATAGATTGTGGTGTCATCTAGCGGGAAAAAAATTTAAATTAATTTTCTGGATTCACACCGACCTGTAATTCAGGACTGTCAGTTACTTGTCGTGATTTTGACGCCATTTTAGTGCAGCTGTTGTGCAGTCAAGTTGAATTCAGGTTATTTTGTGGATTTTTTTATAAAATGGCTGGTAAGTGATATTTATTAGTAACTTATAATTTCTATTAGCCGTATTTTGTGGCACATACGTGGTAGTTCTTTTATAAATCAAGTTTTTTGTATTAATCTGATGGTTTCAAACGATACCACCAAGCAGCAATCATGTTGAAAGACTAATGTAAGTTATGTTATTTCATGGAAAAATTTTTGCTACAGAGACTTGGAAACTATGCCGTATGCAGAGTACGAAAGTTTAGTTTTTGAGGAAATTCCATCTGGAGACGAATCTGAAGATAATGAAGAGGCCAGTGACGACGAAGAAGATCAAGCCCAACTTTTAGTTCCAGGGGACAACACTGTTGAATTAGAGGCTGAAGTAAATGGAATAGATATCAATATAGACCATGAATACGTCATGGACATTGACTCTGACCCAGATCCTGATGTTGACGTCCAGCATAATGAGGATAATTTCAGTCCGGAAGACAATATTCCCCCTTCACAATTGCCACAGGAACTGAGAAAAAACAATGTAGGGCAATATACGGCACCTGAAAAATTCGACAAGACATGTGGCCCTCGTAATATACCTGAAGACATCGAGCTACCTGTGGATGTGTTTCTCTGTTTATTTCCAGACAATTTATTTGAACATATTGCGTACCAAACAAATCTGTATGCCACTCAAGCTACTGCTGCAACAGGCAAGTCCGTTGTGAACACAAATAAAAACGAAATTAAAGTTTTTTTCGCTATAAATGTGATGATGGGCATCAAACGGTTACCAAGTTACCGAGACTTTTGGTCTAGCAAAATGGAACTGAGAGATCATTTTATTTCAAGTCTCATGCCTCGTACTCGCTTTGACTGGCTTTTGGGTAACTTACATCTGAATGACAAGGTACTTGAGCCAAAACGGGGGGACCCAAATTATGATAAGTTATATAAAATCAGACCATTGTTGACCAAACGTTCTGAAACGTTTTCAACTTATTACGCGCCAACCAAAGTAATTTCTGTTGACGAATCCATGATAAAATTTAAAGGTCGGTCCACCCTACGACAATATATGCCAAAGAAACCCATCAAAAGGGGATATAAAGTCTGGGTTCGAGCCTCAGAAACTGGGTATGTAGACCAGTTTCAAATTTATACAGGCAAGATAGGCAATGTGGCTGAAAAGCAATTAGGGGCTAGAGTTGTCACTGATATGACCAGATCACTTGAAGGTCTTGTGTGCCAGCAATTTACATAGACCTGATCTCATTGAAACGGCAAGTCGAAAACAGAAAAACGGAGAAAGGGAAATTATTCGCTGCCCTGTAATGGTCATAAATTATAACTCAGTATGGGTTTCGTTGATAAATTTGATCAACTAAAAAAATCTACGAAATTAATAGGAAGAGTCGCAAATGGTACCATCGAATTATTTGGTATTTTGTGGATGCTGAAGTGGTCAACTCCTTTATAATTTTTACGCAAAGGGCGGGTAGGGCAAATAATATGAACTTAAAACATTTCCGGATGGCCATTGTGGATGGGCTGATAGGAACCGGCCCTGAGTTACCCAGAAGAGGCAGACCAACAGCCGCACCATCTTCAGTGAACCAATTTAAAAAAAGGGTTCCTCTAGAAAAAAAGGTGGGACCAAGCCCAACACATGCCTCTACATGGTACTTCCTCCAGACGATGTGCCTTGTGCAGTTCCAAAGCGGAACAACATCGAACCAGATGGTCTTGTTCCACCTGTGAGGTCGGGCTATACTTGAACGACAAAAAAAATTGCTTTGTGGCATTTCATAACAAACATTAGAACGTTAAAATACTTTTATCTTCATCCGTGTTGTTATAGCGTCTTAACCAAATTAATTTTAGTATCGTTAAGAGCTTCATTACCGCACTGAGTGCGGTAATGGATATTACCGCACTCAGTGCGGTAATGGACAGATATTACCGCACTCAGTGCGGTAATGGATATTACCGCACTCAGTGCGGTAATGGACAGATATTACCGCACTCAGTGCGGTAATGAATATTACCGCACTCTTTTTATACAGTGAACCAGAGTTTATTGATGAAGATAAAATATTGAACAATACACGTTTGCTTATGGCACACAACGAAACTCGTTTGATTGCCGCAAAACTCGGCTCACCGCCTCGTTTTGGCAATCAAACTCGTTTCGTTAAGATGCTCATAATCAAACTTGTATCGTTAATATCTATTAAATATGTACTACATACTAGATTATTTTATTAAATATAAATTTTTATACTTTTAACTTACTGTTATTTGCTGCTCGGTGTTACCGTGGAGAGACCACCTGATATTTTTTTCTATAAACAAATAAAAAATATTTTCTATTTTTTTTCATGCTCCCTGCATTACTATGAGTTCGTTTCATAACCAGAAACATATAATTATTTGATATAAAAAATCTGCCTTCTAAGGGTTAAGAGGCAAAATTTGTTGATGCTTTTGTTTGTTTATACCAAATCGAGGTTAGCAGGTTAGGTTTTGCGTCAGTTTGTGTCAAATTCGAGGTTAGCAGGTTAGATTTTGCGTCAGTTTGTGTCAAAGCTGACGCAAAACCTAACCTGATAACCTCGAATTTGACATAGACTTACAGTGCCACCAACATATTATTTATACGTTGTGTAACTATGACCATTCAAACACGTTCAATTTATTAAAGTTACTAGGCCATTGGCCGCCATTTTGTGGAAAATTGTGCCTATTGTCGCCACTGTCTCTATCAAGGCACTGTACTTTTGTGCAGTTGTTATTTATTTTGATCTCTCAGCTTAGCGGTCATGGCAACAGCTGTGCAATTACAGTATTGAATAATTGATTTTGAGTAAGTTTTACGTACATCTAACCATTATTTGAAATAATTCATATTCATTATGTGTGGTAGGTACAAGTTGTGCTATGAGATTTGAAAAGGCGAAGCAAATTATAAGTTATGGAGTACTTTGAAAGTGGTGTTGCTTCAAAGCAGCAACTGGAAGAATTAGTGGATGAGTTTTTTGATACAAATGTATCTGATGTCGAACAGGAAAATAACCTATCGAATGTAGACGATGAGATAGAACTTGTTACAGGCAAAGATAACTATGCTATTGTAGATAATGTGTAAGTAAAGACTTCAAAACTTCGACTTCTGTTATAAATACGCAATTTATTGTTTCAGCGAATATGAAACTATTTCCGCTAGCGTTAACCCAAATATACCTTCAACTTCAACTTCTAGCAAAAAAAGTAAACCAGTCAGAACACAGAAGCAGTGGACATTCAAGAAGATGGAGTTTGAGCCTCCAGATACTACATGGAAGGGATCTATGCCACCACCCCCAGAAGATATTGTGACGCCTCTAGCGTATTTCAAAATGTTTTTTAGTGATAACATATTTAATATTCTTGCGGAGCAAAGTAACTTATATGCTCATCAGAAAGATGGTATCGTTTTGAAATGCAGAATTCAAGACGTTGAACAATTTATCGGAATTTTACTACAGATGGGAATTGTTTGTATGCCGAGCACTAGGTTGTATTGGTCTGCAGAATTCAGATATCCACCTATTGCCAATACTATGAACAGAAATAGGTTTGATATATTACGGAGGTATTCGCATATTGCGAATAACAATGAGCAAAAGCCAGCTGGAGATCCCTATCACGATACACTGTTTAAAGTGCGTCCCTTGCTTAACATTATAAAAGAAAACATGAGTAAACTGTCCCCTGAAGAAAAACATTCAGTCGATGAGCAAATAATACCTTTTCAAGGGTCGTAGCTTCCTAAAACAATACATAAAAGGGAAACCTTATAAATGGGGATTCAAATCATTTACTAGAGCTGGTTCATCTGGAATCATGTACGATTTTGCCATTTATACAGGAAAGGGAACTTGTGAAGAAGTTGGATTGGGATTTTCAGGAGACACTGTAATGTTCCTTACAAAAGATCTTCCGGATGGTCAGCACTTCAAACTGTACTTTGATAATTGGTTTTCATCTCTGCAGGTAGCTGTGGCTCTAAAAGAACGACAAATTTATTGGTACAATAAGAAGTGACAGAATGGGGAAATGTAAATTATCATCTGAAATAGTCCTGAAAAAGAAGGGTCGAGCTAGTTGTGATGTCATTGTTGAAAAAGATAATAATATAGCCTTGGTAAGATGGTTTGATCGGAAAGCCATAAACTTTATATCAACGTATGCTGCAACCGAACCAAAAGATACATGTAAACGATGGAGTGCAAAGGACAAACAATCGGTAAATGTGGATAGGCCAAATATTGTACTGGAATATAACTCATTCATGGGCGGTGTTGACCTGGCCGACATGCTGCTGACACTATATCGAATTAACATTAGATCTAACAAATGGTACACAAGAATAATTTACTGGTGCTTAGGTGTGTCAGTTGTAAATGCCTGGTTAGTATACCGACAGCACAAGCAACTCCGTGGAGAACGATGTGATTTTCCATTGGTGAGAAATTTCAAGCTGACATATCGGAAGCCTTGTTGACAGCCGGAAAACCAGTGCCAAAAAAACGTGGACGTCCAAATAGTACACCAAATGAACCGACTCGAAAGAAAAAAAGGCAGTTTATTCCTAGACCAGTAGACGATGTCCGTTACGACCAAATCAATCATTGGCAACAATATACTAAAAAGAAAGGACGCTGCAAATATTGTCCAAAAGAATATACACAATTAATATGTACCAAATGTAATTTAAATTTGTGCTTAACTATGAACTAAGACTGTTTTAACTTATTTCATAACAACAATTATATAATGGCATTTTATTTTTGAGTTTTATTTTGGTATTTAGATAAACATTTATTAATGAAAAAAAGAGCCTTAGCTTCCCGATGTTGCTCTAAAGCAACATATCAAAAAAACACTACAGAGAAATAATAACAAAAAATTGATCACTTTACAAGCATTGTATAATCAATATTTCTCATAAAATTGCCACCTCGGTGGTTGAGTGGGCTTGTCTGCTTAGCAACCAGGTGGACATGGGTTCAAGTCTGGCCGTAGCCGAAAATTTTCTCGGAGCAGCGCGGGATTTGAACTCATTAGTTAAGTTAGATGTAAGTTGTTGTGTGTGGTATGTTTGCATGCGGGAGAGCGTAGTGTAGGTCGCGTGCGGCGCATTACCTCCGTTGCACTTCCCGCGAGGTATTAATGGTACTCTACACCGAAAGGTAAAAGAGGCTATAGATTATGGATGGATGGATTGCTCGAAAAATTTTTTGTTTTTACTTTTTTGAAATTTGGGTATGAAAAGGTTAAAAAAAGCACTAATCGCTGCAGTTTCCGAAAAAATTTCAGTTGGAATGCTCGAAACCAGCGGCAATATTCAAAGTGTGCAAACATTAGAAGAGGACACTGACGAATTTTCGGTATGGCATTCGTTTGATAAAAATGCAGCAGCTGCTAAACCTACTGGTAGTACCGGTACTGCGTTATCCAGGGCCATCATTGAGGTCCAAGGGTATTTGGAGTCTGGAATAATTTCAAGGCAAGAAGATCCCTTAAAATGGTGGAAATCCAATAAATACATGTATCCCTATCTTTCATTAGTAGCGCAAGAACGACTTAGTGCTCTAAGTAAATCTGTCCCTTGTGAACGCTTGTTTTCGAAAGTAGTGTTATTTATATCAGACAGACAAAGTCGTTTGAGCCCTGCAAAGACATAAATGCTTCTGTTTTTAAATATAAACTCAAAATATTTGGAAAATTGAGCATTTGTTTATGCAAATGTTTTACTGTTGATATTGTTGTTTTATCGAAGAGTATATTTTTACTTTTTTGTTTTTATAATTTAATATGCTCATTTACCTTCTCCACAAAGAAATATCGTTAATTTTCTTATTTGAAGAATTTATGTTTATTTTGTATTTCCTATTAAAATATGTGACATTTTTTTAAGAATCTATTTTTATTTTGTACTTACTATTAAAATATAATATATTTTGTTGAGTAAATAATTGTTTTTTTATTACGGGGTGGTTTGTATTAAGTAATTCTAAATTATTTTAATTCATCCATTCGTTGTGCAGTCGCGAATAGTAATTAATAGGTTTCCACACCATTAACGCACTAACGCGATTTTATTGATAGTCGCGTTCGCAATGACGCAATCATCATAATAACTCTTACATTCCTATGCTTGTGCTTGCAGCGAGTTATTAGCGGGCAGCAATCGCCGACGAGGAATTTGATATTTTGATGATGTGATCACAGTCACACGTTACAATCACAGTGATTTTGCACACACAGTAGATTTCACAGTGTGATTACAAACTCACAGTTTGGCTCATCCCTAGTATAGATAAAGGAGTGGCTAATGAGGTGGAACATCTTTTAAAGAAAAGTGGGGGAATCTTATCCGGTCGAGCGCTCTTACTCTGATCAAGAGCAGCGAGTGTTCCCTCCACCTGATCGGCAGTAACTAAGGGAACGTTTTGTGTGAAATTAGGCGTATTACTGTGAGTGATGCTACCGTTGACAAAAATGGAACCAAAATGCTTATCAAAGAGATCAGATATTTCAAAACCAGTACTAGCAGTAACATTACCAGAAGACATGACAGACTGAATACTACTACTAGAATTACGTTATTTTTACGGATGAACTTCCAGGAGTTCTTAGGATTATTATCAAGCTGAGATTCTACATTTTCAATATACGTCAAATAATCGCTTGCAATTATTTGTTTTGATCTGACTATAAGTAAGTTAAACGTCACATAATCTAATGTATTCATGTACTTCTTCCACCGTTTGTATAATTTTAGTTTATCACTTATTACTTTTATAGTGGAGCGCAAAAACTAACTCGGGTATTAACTACGAACGGTTTTAGAAGGCACATGCATAGAAATTATATTATTCATAGTTGTATAAAAAAGATTGACAGCTAAATTTACATTATTTGATTACAGAAACGACCAGGTTATTGAAGGAAACATCATTTAATATAGAATAATTCACCTTATGGTAATAGTAAATAACGTCGCATTTTAACTTTAACTTTTGAATTATTTCAGTTTTTATACGAAAATCGATAGGTGGTCAACCTTTAAAATGGGAACATTCGAACGATTAATATTAACAATATTTACTGCATTGCACAATATCAAGTCTAAGAACATATTATTATCATTTGCTATACAATTAAATTGCAAAGATTACAAAAAGATATTGTGTCTAATGCATCCATAAGTTTGGTTGGAATGTTTGTTGCATTTAAATAACCATGCGCAGTAAAAGTCCACTTAATTACCGATAAATTGAAGTCACCAGTTACTAGAAACAAGTCATTTTGATTTGAATTTATGACATTGTTCAGCGAATTAATGAAAGATGCAAGAGTAAACTCATTGCCCGGTGGTAGATCAACACCACATGTGTAGCTTGCGTGAGTTGCTTTCACTATTAACAGTTACCCATAGATCCTCGGCATCGCTGAACCAAGAGGACAGTAGCACTAGTACAGCAGATAAATTTTCACGCAATGCAATGAGAGTGCCACCACCTTCTGATTTGACGGAGGCGCTCGATTGGCGATCGCGGCGGAACAAATTATATCTGTTGCAGAATAACTCCGCAACATTATGCACTGAACTATTTAACCACGTCTCCGTAAAACAGACGATATTATAATCCAACCCAAATGATGCGCTATACAAACTATCTGTTTTAGACCTAAGACCGCGAACGTTCTCGTAATACACAGATAGGGTCATTGTAATTTAAAAAAAAATAGTTAAGTACTTAAATAACAAAGGAACATATTTATTTTAACTTATTTACGTCGGCGTCACTGTGGATTAGAAAGGCCCGAGACGACTTCGTTAGTTTCTGGCAAAAATCAGACCATTTTTTACCCAGATAAATTTATAGTTGGCTTTTTTACCAGCCTCCCGTGCAACTCTAAACAGAATCTTTCTCCTGAGATGTTCGTTAACATATATATTTGTACCAATATCCTTAACCGCAGGGCCGTATTAGCTATTAGGCACAAGTAGGCTAGTGCCTAAGGGCGCCAAATCCCCTTTAAAAAAATGCCAAATCCACTTTGGAAGGTTAGGTGGAAGATCAGAGGGTATAGGATATTTACCTATACCCACCTGAATCTCGCCTTGTGATTACCAGTTTTTTTTTTAATTATTGTATTTAGATTTTGTTTTTTACATGGTAATAAAGTGATTATTACTTAAAAAAATATTTAACAAAATAGATTTTTTTTAAATTATACCGGACTATTTTTACTATAGACTATTCAATTCACCTGTCATCTGTCAAAAAGTGACCAATAAAAATCCAGAATCCTGACGTTTCTTGACCAATCAAAAAAATATCAGCGGATATATCTTCCTAGAAGGTATTCAAGTGACTATTTTTAACAAATGCGATTTTTATTAGAAAAAGTCAATATTAGTGTTTTGTTACTATAGAAATTGCGTAGTTTGTTGCTAGATTTACTGAAAACTAATTCGAAAAAGTAGTTTGGTTCATTAAATAGTCCCTCGAATACCATTCTTAGTCAAAGTTAAGTAGATTATTTTTGCGGTGGTATCACTACTCATGTCCATTGCGCTTGGGATTAGGACTCGTGCTAGCGCACTCGTCCTAATCGTACCAAAGCGCAATGGACATTCGTGACACCACCGCAAAAATAGTCGACATAACTTTGACTACTCATTGTATTATAAGTGATAGTTTATCTGCAGAATATCTGGCAAGCTCATCGTCTACTCCATGATACAAAACGCAAGCGATACAGAAATCGGGCACCACCAATGTTGGTCAGGTGGGAGTTGCGCGTGCACGTTACAGGTTCCAGAAGTTGCGGCAAGGCAACGCCACAGTCTATTTACTATTCAGTAAACAGTAATATCATTGTGGCAAAATTTTAACACTGAAGCAGTGTTGCCATTTTAGCGGTTTTACCGCTAACTCTAGCTTTTTTGTAGTTTGCTTCGGCGGGTAAATTTGACCAACAGCGGCTAACGGAAAATCTAGCTTTTTAACGAGATCATGTTGACGGTATTTAGCGGTGTACCTAAAAACACACTATACACATCGTAACTTACTCTAAAAATTGAAAGGCCACGAACCAAAGATCGACGCAGTAACTCTGGAGAATTACTCCTAAACGAAGTTTTCCTTATCTTATTGATTAAGATAGTAATAAATATCATTCCGAGCCTGCCATCAGCAGTCTTACTGAAGCTATTGTAGTTGTAAGAACTCATTATTATAATAAAACTTCCATAGTGGAATCGACGTTTTCGTTTGAAGAAACATAATTGGCGCAGTCGGTAGAAATTCAGAAGGTGGACAACTGAATAAGCCGCAGAACTTCAAGTCGCAGAACTACACCACTTCACCGTTGGTTTCAACCATTCATCTGAATCCAGAACCTTGGACAGGGATCGGACTCCGAAGACTACTAACAAAAAGTAAGTGTTGAGCTCCTTCCTTTTTCCCATTTTTCCACTTTATTACTTGATTTTTATGTCAATTAACATAGAAGAGTTATCTACTGCTCTAAGTGAATTATCTTTAAATATGGCAACTATACAAGCTGCAAAAGAAATTGGGAATACCCTTCATCTTTTCTCTGGTCGGAGTGAACATTTAGAATCCTTTATAAACACAACAGATAAATTTTTCGATAGAGACGGTAAAACCCCAGACAATAGTTTAAGCGAATTCGTTTTCGCGTCAATTTATTCTAAAATCGTTGATGAATCAGGAGATTGTTATGTAGGCCTGACCTTAATACTTGGCCGGAAATAAAACAGGCATTAAGAGAAAAATTTGGCGACAAAATTGATAGGCATGTACTACAACAACAGTTTATATTTCTAACAAGAAATAAAAACGAAGATATTTTAGACTTTTTGGAAAGATTAAAATTAATAATGATGCGCTTAAATTTAAAAATTAATTCAGAAAGCAAAATTGACGCAGCAACAAAGTTAGCTCCTGTAAATCAAAACGAGATGACAGCAGTTACTGTTCTAATGTGGAATGTAAATTCTGAATTGCGAACACTATTAATGTTAAAAAACCCAGCAAATATAGACGAAGCTACCTCACTCGTATTAAATCATTCCCTTTTAAAACAACAAATTAATTTAAGACAACAGCCGCACAAATCATTTCAGAAAAATTCTACTAATAATCATAATTTTAACAGATCATTAAACAACACAACCAACATCCGACCCGTATTTAATCATCCTATGACATTCTCTAATCCATATCAAAACATTTACACATCTCAAACCCCGTTTAGACATAATAATAACAGTTACCGACCAACATTTCCTAGCCAACCAATTAAAATTGAACCTCGCCAGGTACAACCGAAATATTTTACCAACTCTCAAGTATTCGGTAAACCAACTAATGTATTTTCACCAAAAAACTCTCATAAACCCCAAAATAAACCAAAACCTATGTCTACTACCTATAGATTACCATCTGCTAGAACCAATCATCAAAATTATAATCAAAATTCATTTTTCCAACGTACAGGTCCGCCTAATTCCACAATCGAAGAACTAACAAATCAAGAAACGGAAACTACAAATTACACCGAAATTTATAATAACGACTATCAACCGGAAATTCCTATCCTAATTATGAATACCATATGGAACATCAAAATAATTATTTCTACGAAAACAACGAAACGTCCGACCTATATGAGCAATCAGCAGACAACAATCAAAATTTTCACGAAGAAAAGTTATCGATAGACAATTCTTAGATCTAAATAATCTGACACCCAATTCATTACCATTCATTCAAATTAATAATCCTCCTATCAAACTATTAATTGGCACAGGCTGTCACCCTTCATTATTACGTCCATATGTAGCCGAAAAATGTTATTCCGACAGTATCTTTAAATCAACCACACCAATCATCACTTGCACTGGCCAAAGTCATTCAAATTTAAAAGCTAACATTCCATTGTTTAATGAAACCCTTAACAGGTAATTTAGAATTTGTCCTGTATAACTTTCATGACTATTTCGATGGGATTATAGGTATAAGAGATTTGCGTAAATTAAAACTAAATATAGATACATATAATAAAATCCTGTTTAATAATATCATAAAAATTCCATTCCGTTATAGAGACCAATTTAATTGCCAAAAAATAGAAATACCTCCTCTCACGTCAATTTTAAAACAAATAAGAACTAACCTACCTGATTGTGAGATTGTCATTCCCGATATCATTAGTAATTCCGTTAAAATTACCAGCTCTATTAAAAATTCAAAACAATTTAACTACCTTAGAATTTTCAAATCCGACAGCTGACACAAAACTCTTAGATATTAACGAAAACCTGTTAAGAGCCTTTGCCCAACCTTATAATGAAACACACTTTGAATGCTTTCATGTAGAAGAAATGGCACCTTCACAAAAATTAGAAAACCACGACTTTTCCCTTATTAGAACTAATCATTTAAATGATGAGGAAAGAAATGCCTTAAAAACACTTCTTTTCAAATATAAGGAAATTTTACATCAACCTAGTCAAAATCTAACTTTCACTAACCAAATAAAACACGAAATCAAAACTACAGACGAAATACCCATACACACTAAATCCTATAGATATCCTTATGTCCACAAAGCAGAGTCCAAAAACAAATCGCCAAAATGTTACAATACGGCATAATCAGACCATCTCAATCCCCTTGGCGCTCTCCGATACGGATGTTTGCCACGGTGCAGCTTAGCCTTGCAGTGTTGCGGACGATTCCCCACGTCCCTAGAGAAGTCTGGCTGGCAGGTAAATGTCTGTGGTTAAAATAATTAGCACATATTCAAACGGCCTCGAAGTATCGCTATATGCCTGGCCTTTGCAATATGCAATCTAATATGTTTATTTCGAGATCAATTACGCCGAGTGGCTGGCGTAATTATTACGAGAAACGTGCAAAACGGTCCCGTGAAAGAGTCTTCGCCTTAAACACGTTTCTGGGGAGAGTTTTACAAATAGCTGTAGACAGGAAGTGGGCTAATTATTTAGGCCGGTTTCGGATTATAATATTGGCAGGAATAAACCAGGAAGCGGTCCCAAATAGCTACAGGTAAATTCGGAACAGGGTTGCAGGATTTCAAAATGAAATGGATGTGAGTGAATTCGAATGAGTTTTATTAACTGGACGCGACAGGAACAGGACTGGGAGTTATCTGGTAATCTCGGGAAGGAATGAATAAAATGAATGCCTGGATGAAGGCCGGAATGAATGCGATGAATGCTCTCGTGAATCGGTCGCGAAGCTGCTTTTATGTCTCCTCCTCGTGCTTCGGACACCTTAGCAACCACTCCGGACGTAAGTGGGAGAGTGGCCCGTACGTGTACCTGCGACTCCTCGATGACGTATTTGGCCGCGCTGGCCAAAGAATCAAACTCCGATACGTAACGTAAAATACGTTATGGGAGAACGCGCGAATTAATTTCTAATTCAAAAATCGGGTTCGCGCTGGGCGAAGCGCTACACTGGAAAACAAAAATGGCGAATTGTTGTTGACTATAGGAAAGTTAATGAAAAAACGATTGCCGACCGTTATCCCCTACCTAATATCACACATACTCGACAAACTGGGAATGTCAATATTTTACAACCCTTGACCTGGCCTCTGGTTTTCACCAAATAGAAATGCACCCGAATTCAATTTCTAAAACAGCCTCCAGCGTACCCAGACTCCTCAAAAATTATCGGAGAGTAGCCCAAGGAAGCAACGCTTGCGAGCTACTAATGCACAGCTTAAGACAGAATTGCAGCGGATGGAATGTGATCAAAAGCAGTTTACTGAAGAGAATTTTATTAGTTTTTGGGAAAAGCATTTAAATACTAACACGGCTACATTTATAAAAATGCAGTTGCATTTGTCGTTACCAAACCCCAAAGGGTATAGATACAGTGAAGAATTTAAGCAATTTGCCCTTGCAATTTATTTTCTGTCGCCGAGTGCTATAAATTTTTGGCAAAAACATTTTATCTGCCTTCAAAAACAACGTTATGAAGAGTTACAAGTACATGGACTATTACCGCAGGGTTAAATGATTTAATTTTTTTCTATTATCGGAATGAAAGTTGAGAAGATGTCTGAACTTGGTAAAGATTGCATTTTGTGTGCTGATGAAATTAGTTTAAAAACTCATTTATTTTTTATTCGTAATACGGACGAAATATTAGGGTATCATCAAACGGAATGCAATAAATCATATGTGCCAGCTAATAGTGCCCTTGTACTAATGGTTAGATGAATTTATTCATGTCAACTGGAAACAACCAGTAGCTTATTTTTTGTGACTAACTCTTGTCCAGTAAATGATTTAAAAGCAATTGCATTACAGACAATAACTCGACTTACTCATATTGGGTTGGTTTTGTTAGTGATCAAGGATCGAATTTTATTAAATTCTCTAAAAATGTCGGTGTCACGGTTGACAATCCATATTTTTAGTAGATAATAAAATATTTTATTTTTTGTATAAACCCATTTGGTAAAATCAACAAGAAACGATCTGTTGAAACATAACTTTAAAATCAACGAAGGTGTCGCTAATAAACAATTTATCAAAGGGATAAAAAACAGTAATTTTTCCACGACCGGGAGTAGAAGTCCGTTTCTATAGCATCAAAATTGTGACAGAAGTAAAACATTTACTCCCTAGGGACTAAATAAGACAAAAATTTCCCTAGGGAGTTTTCATTATGACTGACACAACAATTATGTCAAATTCCAGGTTATCAGGTTAGGTTTTGCGTCAGTTTGTGTCAAAACTGACGCAAAACCTAACCTGCTAACCTCGAATTTGACATAATTGTGAGCTCTTGTCATAATGACTTACAGTGCCATCAACTTTAAAATTTACGATTAGCTACTAATTTTAAAATAATTGTAACTAAAATATCAATAAATGACGTTTTAAAAAACGGGTTTTTTCGTTTTAAATCTTCCTGCAACGTGAAAAAAATAGTATATGCAACTCGGAGAGAAAATGCTATTTTGCTTCCGTGCAATTTCTGACCCTCGAGTCAGAAATTGCACCTCAGCAAAATAACGCATTTCTCTCCCTTATTGCATAATCTACTATTAGACAAGCTCCAAAATTGGCAGATAGCCATATAGAACCCAATTCCTTTGAAAAAATGAGGGATAAAATTGCTGCACAATTATTAAGTAGGTACTTCTGTTGCTGCAGGTTTAAATACACATATTTCATTAAATACTTTACCTTCATCGGCAATGGCAACAGCAAACTATATTTCAAAAAGGGATGCCTTATTTGATATTCTTAATTCCTGTTCATTTCAAAGCCAGTAAATTTTAAATAAACCATTTAGTGGAACCGCATTCCAAGTAGCCTTTCTAACTGAAATGTTGCAATTTTTTGAAACGTTGGAGGTATACAGATTGGACGGTGTAAATATAACTCACACTTTAAAATTTATAAATGGTTGGAGAATCACAATGTCTTCATTTTTATCTGTATAGGATAGCTTAAAAAGTAGAAGTAAGTTTTTATGTACCAGGCGATTTAACCAGGACTGCCTGGAAAATGTCTATGCAAATATTCGACAGCAAGGGGGCAATTGTTTAAATCCCACTCCCATTCAATTAAGTAGGGCTTTTAAAAAATTGTTTTGTTTAAATTATTTTGAACATGTAAAAATGGTAGTTGTATTCAGGATTTGGATGTTGTATTAGCTGAATTGAATTCAGAAACATTTCAAAAAGTTAATATAATAATTAAAAAACCTAATTTCTGTAACATGTTGTTACCCTTTGGTAGTACTGATTATCATAACATTGCTATACCTGAACAAAATGCTTTCCTATGTAAGTGGATATTTTATTAGAAAATGTTTGGAGAAGCACGATTGCTGTAACTGTGTCATTTTTGCAGATGGACAGAGTGAGTTGTATGAGAGCACTCTACTCAGTTATTATAGGGCATATGATGATCAGATAGGCACATATGGAAGCTTAATTATGCCTCACGAATCTTTTATTAGATACTTATGTGGAAAAATTGGAGGTCATATTGGCTTCTGAATTTCCTAATCTGTCTATTAAAAATAATGTTGGATATCAAATAAAAGAAAAATTGAAAAGTGTAGATTTTCACAGCCCATGTTCACATTTTCCCCAAGATTATTTGCCATCGTTATCTGTGCGTGTCAGAATTTTCTATGTTTTAAAATTTGTTAATAGAGATTTTAGAAATAAGAAAACAAACAAATTGATAAATTAATTAACTTACATTTGTATTTTTTTTTTGTAAAACTGAAATTGTAATATTCTTATTTGTTGTGTTCCTATGTAAATAAATATTTGATTAAAAACAATGATTGTGTTTTATGAAATTTGTTTTTTATCAATTGTCATTAAAAGTGACGTCAAAATTAAAAGTTTAATATTACGAAGCAGCATATTAAAAATAGCCACTTTCAATACTAGTGTTAAAAATTAAATGCACTACATATAACTGCGTTTTTTTAGTTATTTTACCGCTATAAAGTAGTTCATTTTTGTAAAAAATCATTTTATCTAGTTTTTCTATAAATCTAACCAATTGTCAAAACTGATGAACGAAATTTTAATTTATTAAATTATTAATTTCCAGTTCAACAAAAAATTTCTGATATACTTGGTAATAGAGATTTTATTTTGCTCGTAGGGTTGCTACACTAGCCTGCCGAAAATTTCCTTACAAAATAAAATGATATGTACTTACTGAGATTACTGTTTAGTGAATATACTGTGGCAACGCCAACGTCTTAACAATGTTGCCAACTCTACTGATATTTCGGTAGATACACTGATTTCATGTAAAATCTACCGATCCACCGAAACGATCCTTATTTCTACCGAATTTTTGTTGTACCATATAATCATACGAAAAAGTTTTCTTGGGTAGGGGAGAGCCACCAACAGTGGCCAGGCTCCTACAGTGGCCACCTCTTAGTATTTTATTTATTTCTTGTTAAACGTGTGGCGCCATCTCATAAAAAAGTTTCAGATTAGCCAGCGCTCACATAGACAGACAGCAGATTGTCAAGCCAGTTTAGTTCGTCTTCGGTAATGGTACGTATGTATTTACTTCATTCAAGTAAGTTTTTTATGTATTTTAAGTGAATTTCTGTTAAAAATTGAACGCCCTTGGTTAGAATTTTTATTACTTGTTCTCTGAATGTCATTTTTTAGCAGTGGTCTATTATTATATGTTTTTCGGACTTTTTCCACTGTCTAGGGTGTAAATCACACAACGTTTCGGGAGTTTTTGATCTACTCCCGTCTTCACGTGTTCTTGGTTAGTCCTGAGAAGGACTGATATTATACGCCCTGATGGCCTAGTGGTTAGAGTGGCAGACTAGCGATCAGCGGTCCCGGGTTCAAACCAAGGGGGAGGCAAAAATTTACGTAGAAAAACTTATATCAGTCCTTCTCAGGACTAACCAAGAACACCCGAAGACGGGAGTAGATCAAAAACTCCCGAAACGTTGTGTGAATTACACCCTAGACCAGGGGTGGCGAACCAATGGCACGCGTGCCACTGATGGCACATGACAAAATAATTTGGGCACGGCATTAATTAAGGAATTTAGGTACCTAAGCGAAACAATTTATATTTTACAATGAGTTGAACATGAAGCATCAAGGCGCAAATAAAACAATTATTGTGTTATCATAGATCTCATTCCTGCTTTCGAGGCTAAACTGCAAGTTTTTCCCAAACTTGAAAAAATCACCAGAGATTTGGAGTTACACGAAAAACGAGACCAAGCAAAAGTCACTGAAGAGTTTAATTCGGTAATTAATTCTTCAATCGAGATTTTCTCAGTTCAAAGAATTATCGGAAACACTAAAGTTTATTATGTATCCTGATGTGACTTCACTTGTTAAACTGAACTTGGCCAAATTTGATTGGTTGGAAATTGGAGAAACTGAAATGTAGCTGCTTGATTTCCAGTCTAGTTCAATATGGATTCAAAAATGTATCGAAACAAGGAAAGATAATTAAATGAAATAGAAATACTCTCTGTATCAGGTAATATGAGTAAAAATTCCAATATCAAAATTATGAAAACGTAGAATTTAATTCCAGACACATTTAGCAGTCTGAAGAAGCTGACTTTTGTTATCTTAACAATATTTTCATCTATCTATACCTGCCAGTCAATATTTTCAGAAATGAATAACATTAAAGACTCGCTTAGAAGCCGCTTGTCAGATGACTCCAGTTCAGCTTGCATTCTGCTAAAATTAACAAAGTATGAAGCTAATATAAGTTATTTAGCATCTAATTTGCAACAGCAGAAGTCGCACTAATTTTTTCTTTCATTTAAATAAACATAACGTTACTATTGCTGTACAAAATATATATTTTTGGTTGCAAATAAAAAGTGTTAAATTGATAGTATTTAGTTTTATATTTTCTCCATTAATCACTAAGTCAAGATTGTTTGATGGCACGTCATGGCCTCATTAAACATTTCTTTAGAAAAAATGGCACGTAGATGAATAAAGGTTCGCCACCCCTGCCCTAGACAGTGGAAAAAGTCTGAAAAACATATCATAATTTTTATTACTATTAACAAAAGTCGTGTCAGGCAATAACAATTAAAAAGAAATCCAGCGATAATTTTGGTAAGTAAATTTGTAAGGTTATGTTTTATAAAACCATGCATTTTTCAACAGTGGTCACCTTTTTCGAGCCAGCACAGGCCACTGCTTTTTTGTATTATAAGGGGTGGCCAATGTTGGCCCATGTTGTTCATGTCATGGTGATGTATGTTTAAATATTTTTTTTGTTTTTAGTGTAAAAATGGAACAACTAACAGCCGGGAAAAAGACCTTGCAGTCAGTCAGTGCCGAAACCATGAAGCAGGCAGTTTTTGATGTTGTAGAAGGTGGTCTTTCGGCAAAAGCAGGAGCTCTAAGGCACAAGAGAGCAGGTACAACCCTTCGAAGGTCCCTGAAAAAATGCAGGGAATCGACAAACGAAATTGATTGGTCTACTCCAATTTTGGAAAACACTCCCCCAATGACGCCAAATTATAGTGTCAATAAAATATTTACAATTGAGGACGAACAGAAAATTTGTAAGTATTTAATACAAATGGCCAATTTGAATGATGGCATCACACCTAAAATGACAAAACAATTAGCTTACGACTTAGCTAAAATCAACAAGAAAAAAATTCCACAGGCCTGGGAAATACAAAAATGTGCTGGAAGGAAATGGTTTACAAGTTTTTTAAAAAGAAACCCGGAAATTTCTTTAAGAACGGCGAAAGCCACTTCTTTAGGGAGAGCAATGGGTTTCAATAGGCCAGTAGTAGACGAGTTTTTAAATAAGTTACAGTCGCTTCAGGAAAAGTATAAGTATCAGTCATATCAAATTTATAACGTCGATGAAACCGCTTTACCAACGGTGCAAAATCCTGGAAAAGTCTTGGCATAAAAAGGTCAGAAACAAGTACGCCAAATTACATCAACCGAGAGGGGGACGCTTGTAACCATGATTGACGCAATTATTGCCGCAGGAAACGCAATCCCACCGCTTCTTGTATTTCCAAGAAAATATTTCAAGGACCATATGGTTAAAAATGGACCTCCTGGGGTCGCGGGAACGGCTTCTCCCAACGGATGGATTACTTCAGAACGTGGCTCAAGCATTTTATTAATCATGCGAAACCAACCGAAGATGCACCCGTGCTACTAATTTATAGACAACCAGGAGAGTCACGTCTCATTGGAAGTATCACTTTGGCCAGAGAGAACCATGTCAAGCTATTAACGCTGCCACCCCACACAAGCCATAAACTTCAGCCACTTGACAAATCTGTTATGGACCGCTGAAGAGATATAACAATCAGTGTAAAAATTGGCTCTTTAGGTAGTAATATCGGAAAACGGATTACGATATCGCAGAGGTTTTGGGTCTGGCATATACTTTTGGCATTTTGTCAAAAAACTGCATTTCCGGGTTCAAAGACACGGGAATATTTCCATTCAATGATCTTATCTTTAGTGATGACAATTTTTTGGCTTCCAGTGTCACTGATCTAAACGAATATGATAACCCTCAGCCTGGTACCAGCACACGAAATTCTACAGACCTAAATAAAGTAGAAGAGTCTGTTTTTAAGGCGGTCAAAACTTAAACGACATTAAACTTAAAAAGTCCTCAGCGAACATCAAGGGAAATTGAAGAAAAGACAACCGAAAAATTTATATCCCCAGAAATAATAAAGCCATACCCAAAAGCAACCACGATAGAAAACTGTAACATAAAAAAAACGTAAAAAAATCTACTGAAATTTTGACAGATACCCCGGTCTATGAGAAAATAAAAGAAGTTATGGCCAAAAGAACAAGAAAAAACAATCAAAACAGCTAATAACATAAAACGCAAATGCTTTGACAACTCAGGGGGGCTTCTTGTTGAGCATTCAAATAAGAAAGATAATGAATCTACTTCTGATTAAAGTGATGGCTTTCTTAGTGATTTGACAGATTCGGATGATGTTGATTGGTTTGAGAAAGAAGAGGAAAATCAAAACATAAAAAACACAAGTGAGGTAGATGTAAGCTCTTTTGTTTTGGTGAAATTTACAAGTAAAAAGACTTTGAAGTATTATGTTGGGAAAGTATTGAGTAAAGTAAATGAAGACTGTTAAGTATATTCAATATTTGGACGTAAAAAATTTCAATTTGCCGCTCAAAACGTTTTCTGGTAGCAGCGCCGCCACCATTGTATAAATGTAACTAGTCAGTAGGAATCAACACTTCACTTGCTCTTTGAACGTGCCTTCGACATGACGCAATAGTCAGTCGCGTACCATGTTTATTTTATCTTGTTAACTATGCTTGTTTATTAGTGGTTAACCAGTGATTTTTATTTCATCTGTGCACGACATTGCAAATAATAATCTTATGAGCTAAATCAACGAAAATATACTACAGTCCATTGCTAAGTTTTCTACAAAGACTATGAAATTAGTTTTTTGAGAAAGCATGGCAACAAGTTTGTGTTCCCGGTTGTAAATGATATGAGCAATGTACCTTTAGATGACATAGTTCTTCATTTACCTGATCCCAATTTCAGCATGGGTACAGCAAGAACCGAATATACTTACTATTTCTCGATTGACTTAGCAGGTTTTAATGTGAATTAGTTTTAATTAACTTTATTTTTTAGTTACTCACTCATTCTTACTTGTTTTTGTTTTATTTTTCAGTATTGGTTTAGTGTAGCAGTTTTGTATTTCGAATTACCATTACCATTTATTTTATAACATTTGTACATTTTTAAAACTTTATATATTAAAACTTTATTTAAATAAAAAAAATTAATAGTGTTTATATGCCACTAAAAACTTGTGGCCACTGTAAGCCCAGAAGGTGGCCACTGTAGGAGCGTTTGAGCCAACAGTGGCCACTTTGTAGAGTTTTAGAAAAAAACAAAATAAAATAAATTTTTGGTTCAGGTATCAGGTACCTTTTCGAAAGATGTTTCTGTATCTCATTTTTTTAATAAAATGAAAACAAGAAAGTTACAAGTAAAAACCTGAAAAGGTGGCCACTGTTGGAGGCTCTCACCTACTATTTAAACCGAAATACTCAGAACAATTTATATTTTAGGGGAATTTACAAAGATATTCCTAAATTAATCTATAATGAGTATAATGACCAGTACGTGCCTCCAGAGTATATTCAGTGGATCACATCTTGAATTTCTGAGCATTATTATTTTACATTCACGTGCTTGGATTTTAAATTTCAGTGCTAAACTCTGACATGCTAATTTATATTTGTAAACTTCAGTTCACGAGAAAATTATTACATAAATACAAAGTTAATTAGTAAATTATATTGTTAGTCGGCATCGCTTTGTAAAAGATCCATAATTTTATAGTCTAATGGCTTTCTTAGTGATGTGGTTCAGCAATAACTATTCCTTTAAATGTTTTGTTTTTGTATATCCAAAGAAAATGCTTTTCTTACATCTATTGTATATTGTAGTACTCAAAAAGTTTTTGATTGAGTATGCAATATGGGAAATTTAAATAAGCGCACAGCATTCGTAACAACAAAAACTGCTTACTACTATTTTTTGGGTTTCTAATGGAAAACATTTAAGAACTTTTATTTGTTCCATATATTGTTCGCATACTCATGTACACTTCTGTGCAATAAAATTAAGCACAAGTCTTATGACTATTTTTCACAATATTCTAGTTGTATAATTCGGGTCTATTTTAATAGCCTAGCAGCAGTTTCAATAAATCACGACCTGCTGAATTGTTTGACAAACGTCAAGTGACTTTTGTCACACAATTCGGCAGGCCGTGCAATAAACGATAAAACACCATAACTTCAAAGTAACACCTTTATTAAAAGACCAAAACTAAGACCTTTAAAAACGCTATTAATAAATACAACAAAGCCGAAAACATATAGTTTTTTAGTAACGGGTCATGCTACCATTTCCAGCAATTACTGCATTTAATCGCCGAGGAATTGAACGAATTAATTGCCTTGGATAATTTTGATCGTTCGCCAGTTCTTCCCAGGTATTTTGTACTGCCTCCCATAATTCTTCTGAGTTCTGAGCGTAAAAATTTCTTTTATATAAAATTTTTATCATTCTGCCCCATACATTTTCAATTGGGTTGATGTCTGGACTATTTGCAACCCATGGTAATGTTTCAACATTGTTATTTTGAAACCAGTTTCTGACGATATTAGCAGTATGGACCGGGCAATTGTCTTGCTGGAAGATGAAACCGTTGTTGGGGTATAAATGTTCCACAGAAGGCATCATAACATTTTCTAAAATTCTTAAGTAATTGTCTGCATTAAATCGTCCATCAACTTTCCAAGAAACGCCCATGCCGTTATAGCTAATCCATGCCCACACATTGATACTGAATCTTCCAGATTTTCGGACTGCGCTCACGTATCTTTCCTCGAACCTTGAATTTTGCGGTCTATAAACACGAATGTGATCGTCGTTGGTGGATTTGAATACTTTTTCGTCTGTAAATATTACCCGTTCCCAAAACGCTAGATCTCTGTAAACGTAGTTTAATGCAAATATGACACGAGCCTGTTTATTTTCTTCTGTTAGTACTGGTTTTTTAGCTGCTACTCTATTTTGCATATCTGATGATTTTACTCTCCTATACACTGTTGATCGAGAACCAGGAAAATCTGTTGCATCCTTAGCGGCTCTTGCAGACTCAAAAGAGTTTTGCCTTAAATATTCTATAAGAGGTGCGTCCTCATCATTACCAGAAACTCTGGGACGCGCCGATCCTGCTTTCCTTCTAACACTTCTTTCCTGCTCCCAGCGTTTCTTAACTCTGAAAACAGTGTCTTTACTGATGTTCATCAATCGAGCAATTTGTCTTATAGAAAAACCATCTTCTATTTTAGTTATAATTCGAAATTTTGAATTATTATCTAAATGACGGGGCATTTTGACATTAAGGAAATTGACAAATTTACATATTTTCGTAACTAGGTAACTAGGAAACTCATCATGTCCGCTTTAAACTATAACATATTTTGTGTGCTTAATTTTATTGCACAGAAGTGTACTATTGCTACAAAAAAAAACTAGGACAAGTTCTTTTTAGCTGTGTGAAACTGAACTTTTAACTGGCAACTGAGATGTGAATACGTTTGAAATTATTTCAAAACGTCACTGTCATTAATGCCTAGAATCAGTTTAGTTTCAACAGCTCGGATTATTATCTCCTGCTTAGAAAACAGTAAGACTATCCTGCAAATAGCACATTTATCTAGTTTTATAATTGTTTTGTATTGTAGTTCTTGATATTAAAATTTGATATGACAGATGACAGGTTTGAATTATTCACATGGCAGTCCAAGTCATTTCATCATCTAAAATAATAAAAATCCATGGCTTCTAGATTTAGAACTTGTCCTAGTTTTTTTGTGGTAGCAATAGTACGTTGAATCGAATTGTGTAGGGGGGTTTTGATTTAAAATGAGTGATATATTTGCATCTGATGATTCCGACACCGGCGAAGAGGGATAAGCAGTAAAATAAGAAAAAGGAAATTGAAGTATTCGCAAGCCCATAGCAAATCGTGGGAAGAGTTGCCCGAATTTAAAGGTTAGCTTTTTGTTAGCAAAAAAGAGCCAAAATATTCGCTCTCCAAATGCTGTAACAGCGATTTTAAACTGCGCTGTTTAGAATTTTACTTTGAAAGCTGTAAACAAATAACTGCTAGATTTCCACTCAAAGACCCTGTTACGGTGAAAACTAGTAATTTAGCAACAATTACGCATACTGCTGTAATTCTCCCAATATCATTTCAAATAAAGATTTGAAAAACCTCGACAACGAATGGAGGTTGTTAAGGAACACTGGGGAAATGAACACAATTTTCAAATGATTTAGAGGACGTTTGGATTGCTGTAAGGGCTTTAAAATATGGAAATGGTTCCTTGGTGTTTGGTGTTTTATGCGAATGTGTCTTTTGTCTATTGTATTTGCCCCATTCGTGTGCATATATCGAAAGAATCTTTTCAGCCGTAAATTTAATGAAAACCAAAGCGAGAATTAGGCTTTCATGTGCAACAATTAGTGGTTTATTACATAGAAAAAAGTATATAGGACATGATAAGCGTTACGATTTTGCTGTTGATAAGCGTATCCCTACAAAAATGCCTAAAAAACGTATGCTGTAAACGGCGACAAAGATAGTAGTAGCGAAAGTGAATAGAATAGGAAAACTATTATATATGGGTGGGTACCGGGTGGTGTAGCTTGAACAAGCGTCCACTTTCGATCAGTAGAGTTAAGCAACGCTCTTTCTGGTCAGAACTTGGATGGGAGTTCCACGGCTGCTGCTCTCGGCGCCTCGTGGTACGGCTGCCACGGAAATAGTTGGTCCCGGATGTCATAATACCATCATGATTCATGACAGTCTTTAGTGGAGTTGGAAGTCCCCAGAAAATGTAAAGCGACGCCTATAATTGGCCTAACGGCTGTTGGCGTACCAAAATAAATAAATTGTCATATTTTCTATGTAAACATTTAAAATATTTTTCATGTATTACTATATATAATTGTACTTCCATATATAAATTAGTGGTTAATAGTGTTTTAAGTAAATCGGTGTAGTTTTTCCACAGTTCTTAATAAAATAATTGGGTTTTCGTCTTGATTTTTATTAATTTAATTACAGAGTGAAATATAAATATGTATACGTGAATTTTTAAATGCCGGTTTACTGAAACTTGACAATTGCAAAAATGTAAGTGGGTACTATAATAGTAGTTTATTTATCTAGAACGAAAAGTGGCATTTTAAAGACGAGAAAGTAGTTTACGTCCGAGGCGTCAGCCGAGGACGGAATTACTTGCGAGGACCTTTAAAAACACTTTTCGTTCGTGGTGAATACAACGGTTTATTTCATACTGCAAAATTTTAAATAAAAAGTTGTAAATCATTTCAAATTTCATGTCAACAACTGACGTATAATTTTAAAGTACTTGAACTTTAAAATTTTACTTTAAAGTACTAGGACTTTAATGTTCTATTTTTGGTACAATAAATAAGTTTTAAAGTACTTGAACTTTAAAATTTTACTTTAAAGTACTAGGATTTTAATGTTCCATTTTTTGTACCATAAATAATCCGAAAAATGTCATTTTTGACATCTGTATGAAATAAAAAACATTATTTTATTGTGTCTACCGAAAATTTTTAAAATCTACCGAAATTTATCTCATAAAGCT
Organism: Agriotes lineatus; assembly: GCA_940337035.1. NCBI lineage: Eukaryota > Metazoa > Arthropoda > Insecta > Coleoptera > Elateridae > Agriotes > Agriotes lineatus. The sequence continues at coordinate 46,164 of CALNHX010003885.1, read as the reverse complement.
ATCGATTACCTAAAAAATGAGATTGCAACACTGAACGTTTATTCGTTGCGTATGGTTCGGCCGGGCGGATTAGTGAGTCAGAAATATAATAATGTTAAATTAAACTCTGGGTGAAATTATTTAATGTTTCTAAAAATAGTTGTTCTGGTTTTAGTTTTTGTTGAGCTTTGAGCATACAGTGTTTTTTTTGTCTGGAAGAGGTAAGCAAAATTGTCTTATTTCAATGATTTAGCTTTAATCATGCATTAGTAGGTACTCATTATTATAGTATTATATAGTAGCGGCTAGCGGCTTATTTTTTAACAAATTGACCACTAGTTATATTGTTGGTCATTGTGATAACTTAAATTACGTTTTTAATGATGTTAAAATATTTTTTTCTACAAACGTTTCAAAAAGTTACCGTTTTGATTGTCATTTGAGTATCGAAACGACACTCTTTTAGGCACTACTGCGTAAAAGAGTTTACTTTTAAGCACTAGTGCTTAAAACTAAAACAACAATTACGTTTTATTTTTGGTAAATATGTATAACACAATGATTTAATTTATGAAAATGGGCACTTGATGATGCTACACTTAAATTATCTTTCTCTTGTAACACTTGCATATACTTAGAAATTGCAGGAAATGTTGATGTAGCCGCACAAAACGGTGCCTGTACCTTTACTGGTCCGCTTTCCTTTTCACCCAAAATCTTATTTGCTACGCTCATCTTATATCCCATGGAACTTTCGACGTAACTCTCAGCGACAGAACTTGATCGCCAGCCGCCGTGCCTTTTAAAGTGTCGACATGCTCGCACCAGCATCAGCCAAAAACGAAGCAGAACATCGCGGAAGCAGTGCCCAGTATAAGCGAAGAACACATACGCGATCGCGATGGCGGTTGGCGATTGCAATTACAGGAAAAACAGAACATATATACGCAGTCGCGATCTACAATCGCCACATGTTTAGAATCAAAAATGTGTAGCTTGATAGAAGAAGAGGCACTGCTCCTTGCGATCTTATTGGACGATGAAAACTGCAGTAATGAAACGCGAGGGTAGCAGAGTTATTTATTATTGAAACATTTTCTATAATATATTTAATTAATAATAATAATTTATTTTGTAGAAGAAAAAGAAGAAAGGTTTTGGGTACATGAAATTAACAAAAAAACGTAAGGAAGAATGCGAATTTCATAAATTATACCCCGAACTTCGTAGAGATGAAAATCGATTCTTTACATCTTTAGAATGAACTTGGAAAGTTTTAATGAAATGCTGAATCTTATTAGATAAGATATTACAAAAAAGCGATCCACATATCGATGGCCTAGTGGCAATACCACGTATCATCAAATTTTACGAAATTGAGATTATTGCACCATAACATTTAAAGTTAATCTACGCGCCATTCTGCAATACCTCGTATCACTTGAGCCAATAGCGAACAAGCAGTTTAAATTTTAAAATAACACGTAACGCAAGTGGACACATTTTGTATTGCAATACCACGTATCATCAGTAGTTTGTGTAGCAGCAGGGTGTGTGCTAGATGTGTCCTGACATTTTTTAAGTTAATCGTAAAAACAAGTAAGTTTATACTAAAATTTCTTATCTAGGTTAAATTGAAGTAGTTTAGCTTCATATTGCATTATATTTCATATTATAGAATTAGTGCCTACTATCTTTATTTAGAGGTTAAAGTCGGTATGCTTGATACGTGTTATTACACATCGCGATTTGGATGATACGTGTAGTTTTTCTACATAACATTCAAATACAATAAGTAATTGTCTTTTAATTTGTGTAGAAAAAATGAATCCCAGGACCAAAAGAATTATTGATCTTGCACTATCACAATGGACTTCGGTGGATAAAACAACATCTGTACCGCAATGTGAGGAGGATAACTTTGCAGAATTAGATGCACTGCCAGACGCGCTAAATAATATGAATAATGTTTCATTATCAGAAAATCGTAATAGTGTAGATCTGATAAACTTGGAAAACGTTCCAGTTTTTAATGAAATACTTCCAGAAAATACTTACTTCATTGAAGAAAATGTAACAATTGAATTTGAAGACCAATTGTTAAACGACCAACTAAGAGACTTACCACAACGAGTTAAACAAATTCAAGAATTCAAGGAACCAGCGAAGCTGTTCTCAACGGAATTAAAAATTTCCAAAACAAAAATTTGACCACCTTCAGGAAATAACAACGACACTGGTTAAAGAAATTCATTTATTTTATAATAATCTTTCATATGAATAATATTACTTTTCTTTATTAATGTTTTACTTTTGTTAATTGCCAAGAAATAAATAAATTAAGAAAATATTAACAGTCTTCATTATTTTATTATTACATTAATAACACTTATCAGCGAAAACCATATAAAAAATATGCCGTGCAATAACACGTAACAAACCATATTTCGTTAAAACTATTTTTTAAATTTTATTTTATTATATACGGAAACAAGACAATTTTATCCCAAATGCTATAATCTACATTTATAAAAAAGTGCTTTCAATTAGGAAAAAAAACAGTTTTTTTGTCTCTCCTGAAAAACTACCATTTTGATGATACGTGGTATTGCCGCTAGGCCATCGATATAGGGAAGCCATTGGGGCAACAGAACGGTTAGCAGTTACTTTAAGGTAATATATTACAAAAAAATTTTGTTTTTGGCTCCATATTTTGTACAAACTTCAGCCTAATGTCCATATGATAAAAATATAGCTTTATATGTTGGCGTAACAGAACTCTTCGTACCAAGCTGTAGCATAAGAACTATCATCAGAGACCTCACGGATATTGTGTGGGTTTTGCAAATATGAAGATGTGCTGTCATATGGGGATCTCATAGGCATGTTTGCTACACTAGACGAGGCAGTGGAATGGGACGAAAAACTTGCTCCTGGTCGACTTTGGTCCTGAATTTCTGCTTGTTGTGCAAGTGTGTTCTCTTCCATCATTATTTGAGCGATTTTAAATTTTACTTTATCCACAGAGGAAAAATTGGGTCTTGGGTCTTCGATTGATTTGCTTTTTTCTTATTTGTCGATGATCTCTCTTGACCGATACTCGCTTCACTTAAAACGATTTCGGGAGTTTCTGTTTCGGTCATTGCACGCTTCTGTTCTGCAGTTACCACTTCAGGAGTCTTTGTTATGTCAGCATCAGATATATTAGAATCTGTTTGAGCAAATTGCAAAAAGGATCTGAAGGCTTCCATATGTTGAGCCCAAGGCCAGGTTTCATAGCGACATATGGATTTGGCTGCTTGCCCAGTTCGCGTTTTTTAGGAGCGGAGGTACTTTGAATAACAGTCCCTCAAGTTTTTCCAACGTTTCTTTAGGTCATCACCTGCGAGTAAGAAGTCCACAGGTAAAAAGACTAAATAAAAACTTAACTAAAAAGTGTCCTGCTGCAAATTTTATAAGTATTTCTTAGTTACGAAACTAATTTTTCGCAACTCACTCATTGGCAATTGGTAAAATTTCTAAGACATACTATTTTTTTTAGGTTTTTAGCTACTGGTGATTCATATAAAACTGGTTGCGGCCATTGTTGAGGAAGTTTGCGAAGCTATATGGAATAGACTGCAGCCACTTTATATGCCAGAGCCTACAATCTACAATGGAATTATGGGAAAAATCTATTTCACGCTTTAAAAACTTCTGGCAGTTGCCTAATTGTTTAGGGAGTACAGACGGCCAGCATATGACTGTGAGGTGCCCACAAAATTGCGGATCACACTACTTTACCTACTTAAAAAAAATTCTCGATTGTTCTTATGGCGATTGTTGACCCTGAGTATAAATTTACCTGTATCGATGTAGGTGAATATGGTAAAAATAGTGACGGAGGTATATTCGAAGCATCAGCTATGGGTAGAAGATTTTCAAATGGCATTTTTAATATTCCACCAAACCGACCTTTACCAGGTGTAGATAGTGATGTTACGTGTGTTTTAATAGGCTTTAATACTTATTTAAGAGACCATTTCCCTATACACAATCACGACACAACCCCAACAAAGAAAAGTTTAATTATCACTTATGTAGAGCTCGTCGCGTTGTGGAGAATGCATTTGGCATAGTGGCACACAAATGGAGATTATTTTTTAGACCATTAGAAGTAAAAGTTGAAACAGCTGTAAAACTTGTAAAGGCAGCTTGCGTATTGCACAACCTTGTAAAGGTAAAAAATAACGACCAACAATTTGTACATTTACAAGAAAATAATGATAGGCCAATACAAGTATTTTATCTACTCCAGTGGGATAAGTAACGCATTACGTCACTCATTTGACACTATTTCAGTTAGGTAATGAAGCTCATTACACCATTCAGTTATGTAATGGTTTCAACTCAGTTGCGTAATGACTTCATTAAGTAACTGAAATAGTGTCAAATGAATGACATAATGACATTTGCCTACTAAAATATTTTTGAAAATGACATGTCTGACATTTCTCTTAATGCACTTTTCTCAATTTTAGGCAGTCGTAGATAAAATTTTGTACAATACATGTGTGATAATGCATCATTAATATACTTGTGTGCTTACATATCTCGTGCTACGCACTCGTTTGTAGCTTACACACACGTATATTAATGATGCTGTTATCCCACTTGTATAGTAAATAACTATTATGACATGCCGGTTGATGGAAGGAGAGCAGTAAACTGGGCCTTCAACATACGTGAAAAATGTGTTACTTATTTCAGTAATTTGTAATTATAATCTATATACCAATGTATAATAAATAAAATAAATAAGTAATAACATAAAAATAGTGCATTAGTATTTACCAGTGTATTTTAATCCCATATTTTTCGCTATTTCATCCCATATTTTATTTTTTATTCGTACATTCTTGTAGTCAGGATGTGACAAATCAAATATAATATTGTGCTTTTTAACATTTTCTATTAATATTTCAGTAAAATCGGACATCCTTTTCACACGCGATAGAGCGATCAACGTAACTTGCTGCGTTTGGTCGCCAACGCTGTAATATCGCTGCACAATTCGTCGATATCACCAATAAGTCGCAACAAATATGTGCAGCTTCATTTGTTTAGATTAGAGGCGTCTGATCGCCATCGCTATCGCGATCGTGATCGCGATCGCGTATATGCGTTCTCCGCTATTCTTCAGTTTGAAAGTCCAAGAGAACCAGCAAGTTTTTAGGTAGTATAGCACCAATAGTGTTTATGCCTACAGGCTGCACAATACATTTACTATTCCTGTAGCCAACGAAAAATCGTTGATGGTCCGTACTGCACGGGCGTAGACTAGCATACTTGCGAAAAATTTCCAGAAAAGTAATGCCATCGATGTTTCCCTCTGTTTCTGTAAACATTCTTGAAACCTTGGTTTTCGTGAATGGAATATTAATTTTTATGAAAGTACTGGCATCCTCAATATCAGTTACTCACATGAATGTAAGTTCCTTCCTGCGACAAGCTCCGGATAAACATAAGAATTTGGTCAAATACTGCATTTACTTTCATTAACATAATGTTTATCGTACGGTTCCTTCAAAAACCTTTCGATTTCTTCCCTTGTAAAAATTTTCGACTTTTTAGGCCTATATCCCTCGGATTTTCTCTTTAGGAAGGCGATAACATTCGCATATTTGCTAATGTCCAGGTTTCTCTTGAAATATATCATAGATCGCAGCACAGAATAGGTGCTCCATAATGTAGAGGGCTTATAAGTCGAAGAAGAGAGATATGCCAGCACAACCTTTTCTGCGACAGCATGAAGATTTTTTCGGTCACACCATCCTTTGAATTTTTCGTAGGTTGCATAGTAGACGGATCTTGATTTTTCCGGTATAAGCGTCGAAACTGCGGCCTCGGTTGCATCTTTAATATCGGATGGAAGTTCGGACTCGCTCATTTTTGCCTAGTTGGGACTTTTAAATACACAACGCGTTCATATCAAACGAATCTTGTTTGTAAACAACGATCTGAAAAATTACCTAACAACCAAGTAACTGACGCACGCCTACTACATCTCTAATTCCGCATTTCATGAACGAAATAATTTTACTCCTATCTGTTCTTTTTGAAACGTATGTAGAAAAAATCTTGTAAGATACACATTGCAAAACTTCGTGTTTTACGCACACGACGTGTTTCCACGATTCACGTCTAGTGCGTAGAACACGTTCATTTTGCAACTTGTATCTTAAATAGCTAATTTTATTTTTAAGGTATGTATATACTGCCCTGTTAAGGATAAAGGTCGTATCTGCATATTTGGCCAATTTCCGAATTTGTGGTTATTTCAAATCTGTATAGATATGTGCATCATATTATTAAGCAAAAACGTCGTATCTACTTGCAGGAAAGCCAGTAGAGTTAATTTTAGTTTGGATGTATCTACAAATTAACCATCGCTGTTAAGGTAACCTTTTGTAAGTGCAATATGTTACGACTTTTTTTCTTAACACAGTGATTATTGTCACTACAATTTCAAAGTACATAATTATATAGTTACTAAATTTTTAGATAAGGTGCCAATCAAAACATTTATAAGAAAAATTAATAAACGTCAGCCGTCCTGTTTTTTACACGGATCGGTAATATTATACAGATGCTCATTTGCAATGGATGATGTTCCTTTTAAAATCGATCGCAGCGCCAACGGCGTCGTCACACTATCAATACTAATAAACATTTTTGACGGTTGCGTATGTGTTAATTTACGAAGATTAAAATGAGATATGCGTATGGAGTGTGTAATAGTGATTCTGGCTATAAACATAAAGGCTGTATGAAAGGTGTAGAGTTTATTTTGTTCCCAAAACCGCACGAAAACAGGAAGAAATACATGATTTGGGTGAATGCTTGTGGAAGGAAATATTTTTCCGTAAACCATGTTAAACTTCACACTTATGTGTGTACGATACATTTTGTAGGCGGCCAGGAACCTACCAAAGACCATGCTTATCCGATTCCTCAACATAAAGTATGTGAAAAAAAGAGGGGGCTAGCGTTAACCTAGCCCCTTCAAATTATATTTCTCAATATCTAGCAAGGGAAGGCTGCGCTAGCTCTGCGTTTCATTGCGCTAGCTCTTGTGAATCTAGCGCAAGTAAAAATTTTCAATTGTGAAAAAAGAGGGGGCTAGCGTTAACCTAGCCCCTTCAAATTATATTTCTCAATATCTAGCAAGGGAAGGCTGCGCTAGCTCTGCGTTTCATTGCGCTAGCTCTTGTGAATCTAGCGCAAGTAAAAATTTTCAATTGTGAAAAAAGAGGGGGCTAGCGTTAACCTAGCCCCTTCAAATTATATTTCTCAATATCTAGCAAGGGAAGGCTGCGCTAGCTCTGCGTTTCATTGCGCTAGCTCTTGTGAATCTAGCGCAAGTAAAAATTTTCAATTGTGAAAAAAGAGGGGGCTAGCGTTAACCTAGCCCCTTCAAATTATATTTCTCAATATCTAGCAAGGGAAGGCTGCGCTAGCTCTGCGTTTCATTGCGCTAGCTCTTGTGAATCTAGCGCAAGTAAAAATTTTCAATTGTGAAAAAAGAGGGGGCTAGCGTTAACCTAGCCCCTTCAAATTATATTTCTCAATATCTAGCAAGGGAAGGCTGCGCTAACTCTGCGTTTCATTGCGCTAGCTCTTGTGAATCTAGCGCAAGTAAAAATTTTCAATTGTGAAAAAAGAGGGGGCTAGCGTTAATCTAGCCCCTTCAAATTATATTTCTCAATATCTAGCAAGGGAAGGCTGCGCTAGCTCTGCGTTTCATTGCGCTAGCTCTTGTGAATCTAGCGCAAGTAAAAATTTTCAATTGTGAAAAAAGAGGGGGCTAGCGTTAACCTAGCCCCTTCAAATTATATTTCTCAATATCTAGCAAGGGAAGGCTGCGCTAACTCTGCGTTTCATTGCGCTAGCTCTTGTGAATCTAGCGCAAGTAAAAATTTTCAATTGTGAAAAAAGAGGGGGCTAGCGTTAACCTAGCCCCTTCAAATTATATTTCTCAATATCTAGCAAGGGAAGGCTGCGCTAACTCTGCGTTTCATTGCGCTAGCTCTTGTGAATCTAGCGCAAGTAAAAATTTTCAATTGTGAAAAAAGAGGGGGCTAGCGTTAATCTAGCCCCTTCAAATTATATTTCTCAATATCTAGCAAGGGAAGGCTGCGCTAGCTCTGCGTTTCATTGCGCTAGCTCTTGTGAATCTAGCGCAAGTAAAAATTTTCAATTGTGAAAAAAGAGGGGGCTAGCGTTAACCTAGCCCCTTCAAATTATATTTCTCAATATCTAGCAAGGGAAGGCTGCGCTAGCTCTGCGTTTCATTGCGCTAGCTCTTGTGAATCTAGCGCAAGTAAAAATTTTCAATTGTGAAAAAAGAGGGGGCTAGCGTTAACCTAGCCCCTTCAAATTATATTTCTCAATATCTAGCAAGGGAAGGCTGCGCTAACTCTGCGTTTCATTGCGCTAGCTCTTGTGAATCTAGCGCAAGTAAAAATTTTCAATTGTGAAAAAAGAGGGGGCTAGCGTTAACCTAGCCCCTTCAAATTATATTTCTCAATATCTAGCAAGGGAAGGCTGCGCTAGCTCTGCGTTTCATTGCGCTAGCTCTTGTGAATCTAGCGCAAGTAAAAATTTTCAATTGTGAAAAAAGAGGGGGCTAGCGTTAACCTAGCCCCTTCAAATTATATTTCTCAATATCTAGCAAAGGAAGGCTGCGCTAACTCTGCGTTTCATTGCGCTAGCTCTTGTGAATCTAGCGCAAGTAAAAATTTTCAATTGTGAAAAAAGAGGGGGCTAGCGTTAATCTAGCCCCTTCAAATTATATTTCTCAATATCTAGCAAGGGAAGGCTGCGCTAGCTCTGCGTTTCATTGCGCTAGCTCTTGTGAATCTAGCGCAAGTAAAAATTTTCAATTGTGAAAAAAGAGGGGGCTAGCGTTAACCTAGCCCCTTCAAATTATATTTCTCAATATCTAGCAAGGGAAGGCTGCGCTAGCTCTGCGTTTCATTGCGCTAGCTCTTGTGAATCTAGCGCAAGTAAAAATTTTTAATTGTGAAAAAAGAGGGGGCTATCGTTAACCTAGCCCCTTCAAATTATATTTCTCAATATCTAGCAAGGGAATGCTGCGTTAGCTCTGCGTTTCATTGCGCTAGCTCTTGTGAATCTAGCGCAATATATTTATTTCAACCTTGAAAAAAAAGGAGGCCACCTTAACGGACCCCTTGCGCGCGCTACTGCTTTTAATTAAAAAAATGTGAAAGACTTTTTTACAAATTTGAAAGGTGTTTACGATCGGTACCACTTTGACCCAAGTAACATATACAACTTGGATGAAACTGGGAATACAACGGTTCACGTCCCACCGGAGGTTCTAGACACAAAAGGTCTGAAGCAAATTGGCAGCGTTACATCAGGGGAAAGAGGAGTAAACGTAACCATGGTGGCGGCTATAAATGCCGTTGGCAATCAGGTTCCTCCGATGCTCATATTTCCTAGAGTCCATTTCAAGGCTCATATGTTGAAAGGCTCTCCACTTGGGGCAGTAGGAGGCGCAAATCCATCGGGGTGGATAAATGAATCGTTATTCGTTGATTATTTGCAGCACTTCATATCGCACGTGAAGCCAGCTCTAGATAACAAAGTGCTTCTAATATACGATAACCATGAAGCACATATTTCGCTAGCAGCAATAAATCTGGCAAAAAAGAATGGGGTGGTACTACTAACAATGCCACCTCATACATCCCACAAGCTGCAGACACTAGATCGAACTGTATTTGGGCCCTACAAGACATTTTATAACCAATCGTCAAATCAATGGCTCACAAATAACCAAGGAAAACCCATCACAATTTACGATGTGTCGGAAATAATTGGCGCGGCTTACCCAAACGCTTTTACCATCAATAATATTATGAACGGATTCGCAGTTACTGGAATTTGGCCTTTTAATGAACACATATTTGGCGAGGACGAATTTCTTTCCTCTTATGTGACTGATCGCCCTCAGGATGACATTGTTGCAGCTGCCATTAACGATTCAAGCGGCAATCATATGGGACCTGAGCAAATAGTGGCCGAAACACCTACAGGTCGAGTTGACCAACAAGATGTGGTTTTGCCAGAAGTAGTAAGGCCCTTTCCAAAAGCTGGTGCCAGAAATAATGCAGGTAAAAAGCGAAGTAAGGGATCCACACGGATTTTAACTGATACGCCTGTAAAAGAAGAAATAGAGCAATACAGGTCAACAGAGAGAAAAAAGAAGACTAAAAACTTAAAAAAGAGTGTAAAGAGAATTTTTTTTAATGATGATGAAAGTAAAGAGCCTAAACGAAAATTAAGTAAAAAAAAGCGAGGGGAAATTAGCGACGATTCTAGTGTTGAAAATTTGGAATTAGATGATTCCTCATCAGATGATGATCCTGAACGTTTCTATGAAACGATTAGACAAGAAGCTGAAACCGAGGAAATCAATGGAGCTCCAGTAAAAGAAGGAGATTTGGTTCTAGTAGCATTACCAACAAAAAAAGCTATGCGTCATTTTGTAGCCAACGTGATCGAAATCGCTGAAGACGGTTATGCTGTTACATTCTACAAGAAGATAGTTGGAACAACGGCTTCCATAAGCTTTGTTCCTAGGGATGAAGATATTTGCTTCGTTAATGACCATGATGTGGTATTGCATCTTCCTCCACCTACATCAGTTGGATTATCAAACCGACAAGAAAATCAGCTCCTTTTTCCTGTAGATTTCACTAATTTCAATATTATTTAGAAATAAGAGTCTTTATAGTTTGTTAAGATTAACTATTTACTTGTTGAAACATTTATTTCAGTTCCATGCCAGCCTATTTATTTCAGTTCCATGCCAGCCAAAGAGTTAGTTTTTCTTTCTTTTTTTTAGTTTTAACGAATCAAATATAATAAAAATCCATGTACAAGAATTAATGCCTAATTATTTACTCCATTGGACCAAGGTACAACCGTGTGTTGTACCTTGGACTAAATCTCTCTTTTTTTTCAACATTCTATTTTTGTATTTTTTCAAGTAAATTAGTCTGTTACAGGTGAACAAATTTGAAGTTTATACTCCACTAAAATATGTGGGTGCAAAGATTAATTATTAACTGGTTTTACATTGAGTGTATGACCTTCCAAAAAAATTGGTCCAAGGTACAACACTTTCCCCTACTTATAACGATTAAATTTCTTGTACTCGTCACCGCTTTTGCAGACTCCATCTTTTAGATGTTTTCTGTAGGAATCGCGTATATTTTTCCATTTTTTTTTACATATGTCACCTGTAACAAATTTATTATTTACATATATCTGGCAACAGGTGACTCATTCAAAACCATAGCATTTAGTTATCGATTGGGATACTCCACTGTTCACGAGATAGTTCATCAGGTGTGTCGCTCAATTTCGAAAATTCTGAAACCAATTGTAATGCCCACACCAACACCAGATATATGGAGGGCTGCTGCTGAAGGATTTAAAAATCAATGGGATTTTCCCAATTGTATTGGTGCTATTGCCGGAAAACATGTTACCGTTCAATGTCCAAAAGGAAGTGGTTCCTTATATCTTAACTACAAAAAGACGTTTTCCGTTGTGCTAATGGCGATTACATATCCGAACTATAAATTCATTGCTGTTGATATAGGAGGATATGGAAAAAATAGTGACGGAGGCATTGTTTCGAACAGTGCAATGGGGAAAGCATGTAATACAGGCAAATTCAACATTCCAGAAGACAATTTCCTCCCAAACAGTGGATTAAAAACTCCATACGTTATAGTCGGCGCCCTTACCCTGGTACACAGTTAGATGCTATTGATAAAAAAATTTAACTACAGACTTTCACGTGTTCGTCGTGTAGTAGAAAATTCCTTTGGGATATTGTCACAAAAATATCGAATCTACAATCGAAGGATACAACTGGCTCCTGACAATGTTGACATGGTAATAATGGCTACATGTAGCCTTCACAACTTTTTAATCGACAGTAATAAAACAATACACCATTTGGACGAGGCTGCAGTACGCAATGAGACCTTGCAACCTATACCAAAACAAGGTAGCAAATCGTCTACAATTGCATTTACTGTTAGAGAAAATTTTAAAGATTATTTCAATTCACCGGAAGGGGAATTATCATATCAACTTCAAATGGTAAAACGTGGAGGATAGACCAAATGACCAGCTTATTGAAATACTTTGGTATGAAGCACTGTCGTAAGTAACTTACGAATTTGCATTACTAGATACATTTTGATATTTATTTTATTTATAGGTACCATCGTGAGCACAGAAAAGTGAACGACTTTTGTACATATTTTCTGGGATATTTTAATGTTGTGATACTGACTTTTATAATCATTTAGGTAAAAGTTGGTGCGCGCCAAACATACTAATAATAATTATTTATTATTCAAGACGAGAAATTTTATATTTTATTCACAAGTGAATCGTTTTAGACGTTAATTATTCAAGAGTGGATAATAATAACTTTTCTGTAGTTTTGACCTAAAATAATGACATTTTGTTTGTACTAGTTGAATGAAATATGAAATTTCATATTGACGCTAGTGCTAATATGAAAATTTAGAGGTACGACCGAGTTTTTTAAAAGCTGTGTGCAATGAAGAAACTTTTTACAAATGTATCTTACAACTTTTTATCTACGAAAGTACGCATTTCATTTTATATTTTTTAAATTTACGTATAATAAAATTTTTGTTAACACTAGTGGAATAAAAGTTAATTTTTTGCACTAAAATCAGCGTAGAAAGTAGGCACTTTTTATATGATCGTAGATAAATAACTGTAATCTAACATTTCAAGTTGAAAAACGGAATACAAAATTTATTTTTGAAAATTATAGAAGTCGTTCACTTTTCTATGCTCCCGGTGCTATGTTCACTTATGTGCATTAAAATTAAGTACAAGTCTTATGTTTATTTTACACAATATTCTAGTTTGTATAATTCGGGCCTATTTTCAATAAATGATAAAACACCATAACTTGAAAATAACACCTTTAAAATACCAAAACTAAGAACTTTCCAAAAAGAACCGCTATTAATAAATACAACAAAGCCGTGTGTGCTCAATATTGCACAGTTGTACATGTTGGTAAAAATGTTGAGTTTTGAAATGTAAGTAAAAATGCATTAACACCTATTGTACTACTTATTTACTTATAATTAAAATGTCAATTATTGATGTTGATTTTTTGTACTAATTATATTATAAATAGGCTACTTATTTTTTAAATTTAATTCTGTACCAATTTTTTCCTATATTTGCTCCTTCAGTTTCGCGTTTGAATATGCGGGTAGACTTAAATCGTGAGCTCTTTGTGCTCTGCAACAAGTTGAATCAGCGGCTCTCCCATGTTAGCACAATCACACCTGCTTGCAACTACAGACGTCACTGAACTGCATATTTCGGTCTAAATTATGGTTGTGTCTTTATCTAACCGCGAGGTTTCTTCATAAAAATCGCTCCCCGATCGACCGAAACCTCCCCGAGAGCCTACCGCGCTATCCCCGCGGGCTTGTCGCTACCACTCAGCTTGCGCGTCGCTTGTCAGTCTGAATCAAATCATAAAAACGTGCAGAGCCACAGCCACCTACAGTTTCAAGCCGGATGGAGCAAATCTAGCAACGGCGCGCGGGAGGCCCAAAGACTGCAAGTATAAAACTTAGAGTATAGACAGACCTACAGGTGCTTGGCATTTACTTTTCGTTTCCCCTGTTTTACTCATAGTTTAGTCTTGACCTGGTCATCGAAAAACACGAATTTGTATGGTAGAGGTAGAGTGTGTGTGAATGAAAGGTGAAAACAGTTGTTTTGCATCAAGGTAAGTAGTAATAAACTAGAAAAATCTTTAAACTAATTATTCAAGAAATATTGTGGTGTCTGAGTATGTGTGTGTGTGTGTGCGTGTGTGTTGAAATTTAATGTAGTACCTATGTAGTATGTAATAATGGGTTAAATTTTGCAGATTCCTCGAAAATGCTGTATACCGAAGTGTAGAAGTAACTACAAGGGTGAAAATTTATATGTAACAGCATTTAAGTTTCCAGCTGAAAAATCTCTTCGAGAAAAGTGGTTAAGGAACATACCTCGCGAAAACTGGACTCCAAGTACTAACTCAGTTGTGTGCATTAAACATTTTGATGAAAGTGATGTAAGTTACCATGAAGAATACTTAGATAAAAATAAATCTCTGAAAACATGGAAAAGATCCCGCCCGATTCTAAAACCTGGAAGTGAACCGAGATTATTTCCAGAATTACCTTCATACCTTAATAAAATTAAACCGCGTGAACGGAGAAAACCTGAAGCCAGAAGAAGTGCTATTGCAGCTCACGAAAAAAAGTTACACAGCGAACGGTTAAACAATGATCGAATTAAAGATTTTAAAGAATTTGTGTCTGATTTTCCCAAACAATTAAATAAAAATGACTTAAATAAATGGCAAAGTGCTGTAAGTGAAGACCATGTTTTGTTTTATATAATCAACACTGAAAATGTGCCTACTTTAGAGGTTTCTGTAAAAATTAATACTGACTTAAACATTAAAGTGTTTTGCAAGAATTACGAAATAGATTATAGTGACTTAAAGTGCGTATTGGACAAGCCTAATAAGATTGAAAAGTGGTCTCAGCTAAAAACTATTCTAAATAAGTATCGTACCTATAATTTAGAAACAGGTAGTAAGCTTAGTAAGTTAATAAACGTTATAGCTGATAGTTTTTCCGCACTGCAAACATTCTTAAATGAAGGGGAAGTAGACTTTGATAGGAGACATGAAATAGATTTCATTTTCGAATTTTTTTTTATTACAGACTGGATTAAAGAGGCGCTACAGTTCGTCAACAATTATAATGTCTTTCATGCTGTTTTGTCATTCTCCCGCTTGTTACAATAGTATGAGAGAAAATTTACTTAAGTTGCCTCATCCAAAGCATTTGGGTGCACTGTCTAGAAAATTTAAAGTTTCTCCTGGAAATCAAAGCGAAAATGAACATTTTCTTAATTTTTTGTCTAAATCTTTAGCACCCTTAGAGAAATATGTCATTTTACAAATGGATGAGTTTTATGTAAAATCATCGCTTACCTACAAATCAGGACAACTTATAGGTCAGTCAAATAACGAACCACTTCTTGCAGCAAGGACTATTCAAACTTACATGGTTACTTCTGCTTTTGGTAAATTTAAAGAGGTGGTATATTTAGAACCAGTTAAAAATCCAAAAGCCGATTATTTATGTCAAGTAACAAAAAACGTTATAGATTTGGTTCAGAGTTCAGGCTTAACCATTGTAGCAGTGATATCTGATAACAACAGACTTAATAGAAATATCTTTTCATTGCTTTCACAAAATCAAGAGTGTAATTATAAGATGCCGAATCCAAAAGATAGTAATTTGTCAATTTATTTGACATACGATACGGTTCATATATTTAAGAACATCAGGAATAACTGGTTAAATAAAAAAAATTACGATCTTACTTTTCTGTATCCAAATTTTCATGAAGACAATTCTTCTTCTCAAGTCAACACAGCACATTTTTCTGAACTTCGTAAAATGTATAAGCAGGAACAAAGCAGTATAGTAAAGACATGCTATAAATTGAATCATAAAACTTTGTACCCTTCCAATATCGAACGCCAAAAAGTTGTATTAGTGAATAACGTTTTTCATGAAAGTACAATTGCTGCTTTGCAATCTGCGTACGGAGATAACAACGGAACTGTAGAATTTTTAAAAATTATAAATAAATGGTGGACTGTTGTTAACATAAAAACAATGTTGAAATGTGGTTGTAAAAGAATTAATGATGCCAAACCTTTTTATAACGAGTATGACGAACGCTTCCAATTTCTAGAAAATTTTATTTTATGGGCCATCTAACAAAAGACACTTACCATGCTCTTCGTACAGCCACTCTTGTTATAATGGAAATATTGCAATACTCTTTTAAAAATATGAAACCTGAGTATATTTTAACATGATAATTTCAAACAGATCCTCTTAAAAATCGTTTCAGTAGGTACAGACAACTGTCTGGTTGTAGCTATAACGTAACAGTCAACCAGATTTTAGAATCTGAAAAAAAGATACGAATTCGAAGTGTTTTAAATTTACACTCCTCGCGGTATGGTCTAATCAAATTTAATGCAACTATTTTAGAAAACGCCACCGTTCAAGTTTTTGCATTAAACTATGATGAAGGAAGAGATGCCGAATTTTATGATATATTGAGCGATAATTTTAATGTTAATAATATAAAATCGCATATGTCCGCAGATATATATGTTAGTGGTTATGTCATTCATAAAATAAAAAGAAATAAAAAATTTTGTTTGGATTGTTACACGCTACTGATTAATGAGAATCAAGCTGAAGATTCGTATTTTAATATACTTCAGAGGGGGGGTCTTACTGTTCCGCCAAATCTTGCGATAGAAATATGTAAAATAACGATATCGCTATTTCAGAGCTTAATTTCAGACTCTTACGAAAGAAAATTTTTGAGTCATCCATATCCGAAAGCGCTAATTATTAATTTGACGAAAAAAATTATCTCTACTACTCCGGATCATAATTTCTGGTTTACAGATGCCTGCATTTGTTCAGTAAAATGTGACATAGTGTTGAATACAATGTTATCAACAATATCAAATATTTTGTTAAATAATTACAGCAAGCAAAAGAACAATGTCATCGTTGAAAAGAAAAATGCTGGTAATAGCCGTAAAATTAGTACATTTAATAAATAAATTAGTGTAGATGGCTATGCTCGGCTACGCTTAGTTAGTTTAAAAATCATTTTCTTTAGAATTGTAATGTTAGGCATTACTGTATGAACTATGATAGGTACTACTGTGTTATGTTATTCAAGACTAATTTTAACTTTCGATAAAAAATAAATATTCTTAATACGAAGTTGGTTTATTATGGATGATTAGCTACCTATAAGCTGGAAAATTTAAAAAATCTAAAGAAACTGTTTAATTTAACCTATTTCAAGATACTGATAATAATAAATGATGGTAAAAAATCTCAAATTCAAACATAAGGTAGGTAAGTATTCGGGCGAGCACGGACGGAGACGAATGCTTGTAGTTTGCCGGTCAGGCCTCCTATTTATCAGTACGGCGATGTTGCAACATTTTACGCTCCGGCTTGAAACTGTAGGTGACTGTGGCAGAGCGATTGCTGAGCGGTTTCAGGACCGCTCCGCTACCGCACCGTCGCGGCACCGCTACAGCCAGTCTGAATCTATCTTTAACAAGCAATTGGCTACAAAAATCGAAAGTATAAAGAGAAAAGCCAAAAATAATGACGAAAACTTTT
This sequence comes from Agriotes lineatus, assembly GCA_940337035.1. Lineage (NCBI taxonomy): Eukaryota > Metazoa > Arthropoda > Insecta > Coleoptera > Elateridae > Agriotes > Agriotes lineatus. Next base: position 28,798 of record CALNHX010003885.1, on the reverse strand, counting down.
TTACACCTAAAAAAGTACTGAAACAAAAAACAATTCCGAAAAGTCAATGTGCTACGAACAAAATTGTAATTTTGAGTGCTATTATTGTTTCTAAGCCTAAAGTAAACACCCAAGAAAGCAACGGTTGCATTAACGAAATTGTACGGCCAATTCTAGATGAAATTTTTACAAATGTTTTTAATGATTGTACGCAGAATTTCTCTGAAAAATTGGTGAATAGGTATACCTCAGCTGGTCTGCACTGAACACAATCTAGAAGTTTCTCAAAAAGACGCAATTATCATAGAAATTTTGGACGGAATTTTGGACAATGTTTTTGCTCAGATAAATTGAAAATCTTATACAAAGAAGGGCGACGTTAGAAAGCAGTACAAACATAATTTTTCCGTTCTAGAAAGCAAAAGGATGAAATTAGATAAGCGCAAGGCATCTCATACTGTCAAACAACCTTGTACAAACAAATGTATAAAGCACTGTCAGCAGAAAATTGATTATCACAGAAGATTAAGCATAAATAAACAGTTCTGGGATTTAAGTGAATCCGAAAAACAAAACTTTGTTTTTCATCATGTTTCTCAGCATGATACAAAACGGAAGACCACAGCTGAAGGAACGGTGTCAAGAAGATCCAAAACTTTGCAGTACACTCTTCGAGATGCAAGGGGAACGTGCCAAGACGTGTGCAAGTTGTTTTTTTTTTTGGTACCCTAGGTTATGATAACAAAAATGATAGAATTTTACGGCGCAGCGGATCTACATTGAATACTGGAGCTGTAGTACCACCACCAAATAAGAGAAACAAGACTCGTTCTACAAAAATCAATCAGCAGCCAATAATTGCACACATAAATTCGTTTAACCCGACAGTGTCACATTATCGCCGACAACATGCCCCTAACAGGCGTTACTTACCAAGCGATATTACAATTAAAATGATGTACGAAGACTTTAAGCAGAAGCACCCGGAAGTAACGTTTTCCTACTATCTATATCGTGAAGTTATCGCCGGTCAAAATATTTCATTTTGTAAACTTGGTCATGAAGAATGTTGAAGTTGTGAGCAGTTTGGTGTTCACGCAAAAAGAAGGCCATAAGAAAGAAAACTTAGATGTTTCATGTCCGGATTGCCGCTCATGGAAAGAACATTGTGAGAAATATGTCGCGGCTCGTCAAGAATATCAACACGATGTCGAAGGGGGTGAACGAGCGAAAACTTGTCACGGCAGACTTGCAAAAGGTTCGTACGACACGCACTTTTCTTCTATCCCTGTTTAATAAATGCCACCTTCAAATTTTAGGTGATTATGATACCACGGTGTGAAACTTTTAAGAAAATGATATTCACTCCCAGACTTATTGCTTTCAATGAAAGCTTTGTTATCACCGCTAAAATAAAACAAAACGTACCAACAACAGCTGTTTTATGGCACCAGGCTATTCGAGGCAGGCGCAAGGAGGATATCATAAGTACTTTCTACGCTTTTCTCTGTTTTGTCAGCAATTATGAGGAAATTATATTGTGGCTAGGTAATTGCGCCGCTCAGAACAAGAATTGGTGCCTCTTCTCGTTCTTTTTGTACGTAATCAATTCGAACGATACTGCTTTACAAATTCTGAAAGTTAAGTATTTTGAGTCGGGCCATACTTTTATGGCTGCTGATTCATTTCACCATCGTGTTGAGGGTTCTCTAAAACGAAGAGGTAAAGTATACGACTTCGACGATTTCGTATCAGCAGTTAAAGCAACCTCAAAGAAAACAAGAGTCATTGAAATGAAAATAACTGGATTTTTCAAATGGCAAGATTACACTCCACAGTATAAGTTGAAGAAAATTATGCCGAGGCCAAGATGGTGGAAGTTTCATTTGAACGAGGCAGCATGAGTATGAAATATAAAACAAAAATTAATGGTCCGGAAGAATAACTGAATTTTCTGGCTGCCAAAGTAATGAAAGGAGGTATACCAAAACCGCAGGTGCACACTCAACCTCGCGGTGTAGCTGTAAAACGAAGATACGATATAATCAATAAATTAACACACATCATGCCAGACAACAGAAAAGTATTCTGACAGAACTTACCTGTAGTTGCCGAAGAAGAACCTGCTTCAGACGATGAATGAATAGTATTTGGTATCATGTTTATTTGTAAGATCCGTTTGCGTTATTTTATTATTGAGTTGGAGTTTATTTAAGTTTTGTAATAAAAATATTTGCAAAAATTTGTTTCCTTTCCCTTAGTAGGAAGAATACGATTTGTTCAGTTGGCCGCTGCTGAGCAAGCGTCAGGAGTACGACTTTATTGCTGGTTTCTCAGGAGACCAATGCTTATAATGTGCAGCATACAGGGTGAGGCAAAAAGATGTTAACATTAAATGGGTGTTTAGTCACTTTAAACTAGAGGCAGGGATTTGGTTACACTGTTTTAACTTGGCACCCATCCCTCTCAATGAACTTATGGAAAAAATTAGTCTCCCATACAGTGTTAACATCTTTTTGTCCCATCCTGTAAAATACGCTCTAAGACTCATAACGCTTTGCACTGGTCAACTGAAAAATTGCGCCCTACTTACGTTGATTCCAGATATATACGAGGTATACTTTCTTTAGAGAAAAATGACGTTTATCGCATATACGAAATTTTTTCCTAACACAAGGCATACTTTCTTTAGAGAAAAATGTCGTATATAACATTTATTTTATCCTATTATGTTATGACAATAACTCCTTAGCAACGAGTTGCGTTAAGATGCATTTAACAGCACTAGTGTTGTTAAGAAAAATAACATAACGATACTTTATTAGCATTTAATCACATGTTGACAGCACTGAAGTGTATTGTCAGTCTATGTCAAATTCAATGTTAGTAGGTTACGTTTTGTTTGTTATTTGACACTGACTGACGCAAAACTTAACCTGAAAATCTCAAATTTAACATAACCTGACAGTGCTACCAACAATACAGTATTGCATTTTTATCTTACTAGTGATACCACCACTTGCTGTTGTGTAAGTGTCATTAATAACCATTTTTCCTATTTTTTAAAAAGATTAGTATGTTTGGATAAAATAAACCGTGTTACGATATACGTAACGTTATCTGCTTTCTACATTACTCGAGAATTTTAAAGAACTCGCTCCTAACGTCGCTCGTTCATTCAAACTATTCTCTCGTAATGTAAAAAGCTTGATAACGTTACTTGAATCGTAAATTACTATTATCGTATATACGACATTTTTCCTTAACACGGGGCATACTTTCTTTACAGAAAAATGTCGTATCTATCAAAAGACACTTTTTCTAATGCACTGCATTTTACTGACGTTGTCGCATAACACGTAATACCTGTAATCAGTCTGATAACCTACGGCGTGCGATGAAAGAGAAAACAGTTAATATCTCAAAACGCGTTTATGTGTCACTTACGACACTTGGGTTTAGCACGGCAGTATACCTGTGATGTTCTTCTAAAGTATAATTGTCAACAAAACAATAGTCCAATTCTTTACAATTTGTATGGAGCTGGTTTGGATCTTGCTTCTTCAGTTGCTCGCAGGAAATCGCTTGGCAAATAAATCTTTTTATTTTTTCATTTTCTTTCAATGCAACTGTGCACAGAGTCCACCTCCATTTGAGAGTGGCCTTTCTCAAAATATTTTTGTGCTATGGGTACTTGGTATAGCGTAGATAAATTAAGTAGTCCATTGGCTATTATAGCGTTTCGCCTCTGAAACGTGCAGCCGTCACTATAGATTACTATTGGAAGTTTGGGAACTACACAGTTTTCATAGTCAACAATATATGATACAAACGTTGAAGCACTCAAGTCAGCATCAATTTCAGCAAACCAATAACAAGTAGCTTGGTGGTCCACCACATTATATATTGTGAAATTATGGCAGCTCAGTTTAGTCTTAAAATAATAGCTGTCGCATTTAAATGTGGAGCTGTGTTTACAGCTTGCAGATCCATTGTCAGCATAATAATTTAATTCTTCTCTGCTTTCTCTTTATCTTCTTTGCGTGTTCTCTAATGATTTCTTTCCTCAAAACGTGCTGTTTATAATTTTTCATTATCCAAGTTGCCTTGCTCATGTTCAATAGATCATAAAGATTGCATTGATCCTTCTTGGGAGAACACAAAGATAAATTATTGTCATTAAATTTCTTTTCAAAAACAAATCTTCCCATAGGTTCAACTTTATCTCTTTGGCATTCTTTATATAATTCAAACAGTTGCTTTTTAAAGGTAAAGTGATCCACCAGAAACAATTTGGAAGAATCTTTTCTGACGTAATGGGAAGGTTGCTTAGCCAGTTTTAAGAAAAAGTCATTCAAGTAACTCTTTGCAATGTCAAAATTATTACATCTGTAGATTTTATCCTTACGAAATTTATTGTATACTCGAGTTACGTGGGACAGGTACGGCACGCTTTGATAATCTTACGAGGTGTCATTTCCTTATCTTATCAACTTAATTGCCTCGCTTGTAGACAAATTGCAATTAGAATTAAGTCAGTTCTTATGCAGCATTATTTATGCAAAGACAAATGTATAATTGTTCAGTGTTGAAATAAAATAGTTTTTTTAATTTAAATTTTGGCACTTAAAATAAACTGGCGCAGTCGATAGGATTGCGATAAGGCAAATACTAAATCGGCAACATGGGGCAACAACAACAGAACGTAGGGACGAGGACATACATCGCCGAGTCTTGAATCGAGAGGAACCTCAATCGCCGAATCTTGAATCCAGGGGACCGGACCGAAATCGCTGGATCTATTGGACCACTAGGTTAAGGACATCGCATTCAAAATAGGACTTCCAAGGACAGGACAACGCAGAGAAGAATCAAATTGAGTTCATACGCTTTTTGTTTGTGCGTTATTCCTTTATAGGCCTTCCATAATTTTAATATTACTCCTAATGTCAATTGAAACCCTTGTTGACCAATATCTAATTTAAATATAAATCAAGAGGATTTCCAAAGTTTAAATTCTACAAATAATACCACGCAAAATATGACTCCATTCCACGTCGAATATTTGCGTACTATACCAGAATTTGACGGCAATCCTGCGCGTCTATCCGAATGACATGCCAAATCTACACCAAAAGTTACAGATTTCCTGAAATCCATAAACAAGAGGTAAAACAACAAGTACCGAAAATGTTACAAGAAAATATGATTCGACCATCCTCATCACCTAGGTCTTCACCAATTTGGGTCGTACCGAAAAAGCAAGATGCGTCTGGAAAAACCAAGTGGAGATTAGTGATGGACTATAGGAAGCTAAATGAAAAAACCGTTGACGACAAGTTTCCTATACCCAATATTGACATTTTGGATAAATTAGGAACAAGTCAGTATTTTACAGCTTTAAACTTGGCTTCAGGATTTCACCAGATAGAAATGAACCCATCGGATATTGAGAAAACAGCATTTTCAACAGGATATTGGATATTTCGAGTATAAACGACTACCGTTTGGGCTCCAGAACGGGCCAGCTACCTTCCAGAAATTTATGAACAACGTTCTACGAGTACTCCAGAACGAAATATGCTCAGTGTACCTGGACAATATTATTTATTCGGCTTCGCTTCAAGGATACATTCAGGACATCAAGAAAATTTTCCAACCTCTTAGGGAGAAAAATATTAAAAGTACAGCTCGAAAAAAGCAAATTTTTACGTAACGAGGTACATTATTTAGGTCACCAAATAACAGCGAATTGTGTAAAGCCAGATCCAAACAAAATCATAACAATACAACATCTACCAATACCTAAAACTCGAAAAGAAATCAAAAGCTTTTTAGGGTTGCTAGGATATTATAGGAAATTCATAAACAACTTTGCAAAAATAACAAAACCGCTAACAAAATGTCTAAAGAAAGACGCTAAAATTGAGCATAATACCGAATTTATTAATGCATTCGAAACAGCGAAACAAATTTTGACAAATGACTCAATTTTAAAGTACCCAGATTTTACACGGCCATTTCTACTGACAACTGATGCATCAAACGTAGCACTGGTGCAGTATTATCTCAAGGTAACATAGGCTCCGATTTACCAATCGCTTATGCATCGAGAACCTTAAATGATTCCGAGCAAAGGTACAGTACAATAGAAAAAGAACTACTGGCAATAGTTTGGGCTACAAAACATTTTAGGCCATACCTATACGAACATAAATTTTGCCATAGTTACCGATCATCGACCACTTTAATGGCTTCATTCACTGAAAGAACCTAACTCTAAATTAGATAGATGGCGAATCAAATTGGAAGAATTCGACTATAATATTGTTTATAAAGGTACAAGCAATACGAATGCCGATGCCTTGTCAAGAATTCCAGCCAATCCTATTATAGCAGAAGGTCAGGTATCACTAATAAATCATGCAGATTAAGAAATCGATAGATTAGTAGCAGAACTCCAAAGACTCGAAGAAATCAAAACACCAGAACCTATATCGAGTGTAGCAGCAAATCCACCTCACTCCGGATTTTGAAGACATGATACCCATAACCGGGATACAACTAGAAGAAAATTCAAATAATACCGTACATACACGCGAAGAATCCACAGCTACAGTAGAAATTTGCGAGAAGCCCCTAGAAACTCATAAAAATCAAATAATTTTTCAACCTGTATTTGGCATACCTTTGACGCTTAAAATCGAGAAAAAAGAAGAAAACGAAATAATTACAGTGCAAGTGCCAAATAAAAATTTTGAACATTTTACCAAACAACTAATAATTCATTATTGCAAACCAGGAACGAAGTACTTTTTGTCATTTTCCTAACCAACAATTTTATGAACAATTTTGTAAAATCGTGACGCCAATTATAAATAGCAATTCGCCAACTTTCTACAAATGTACGAGTCACGAGTGGAACACTTAAAGGACCCCAAGGAAGAAAATTAACAATAAAAAATTATCATGAAGGAAAAACCAACCATCGCGGAATTAATATCACAGAGGAAGCAATAAGAAGAAAATACTACTGGAAAAGTTTAAAGCAGGACGTGCAAAACTACATTAATTCATGCCATACGTGTAAAAATCTAAATACGACAGGAACCCGATCAAAGCCCATTAAATATTACAGAAACAGCAGAAAAGCCGTTCGAACAAATATTTGTCGACACATTTCAAATTGACGGATCAACGTATTTAACAATAATTGACGCATTTTCTAAACTGGCCCAAGCATATTCTATTGAATCAAAAACAGCAACCATAATTTCCGAAAGTTTATTAAAATTATTTTTCTCACTATGACATACCCAGGAAATTCACTTGCGACAATGGAGTAGAATTTAATAGTAAACTTATACAGGAATTTTCCCAACTTCATAAAATTGAACTCCATTATTCTACACCTTATAATCACAAGTCTCAAGGAATGGTTGAAAGATTGCATTCGACCCTAATCGAACATTATAAATTGCTACGAACTGAAGAACGAGAAAACCAGCCCCATAATATCAAAATTCAACAACAGGATATTCACCATTTGAAATTTTATTGGGCCATACCGACAGTAGAAATCCATTTGACCTATTTATGAAAAAGAATATTATCAAAATTATGTAAAATCTCACCAATCTAAATTCAAGTAATTTACGAAAAAATTAAAGAAAAATTGTAAACTTCGAAAGAAGCCATTATCGACAAAAGAAACAAAAAGAAAAAATCCATAATTTAAAGTGGGAGACAAAGTGTTGCGGGCTGCTATAGGGACCTTGCGTACCTCCTCAGCCAAGAATGGGAGTTATAGGATGAGTGAGAGAAAGGAGGGGTGGAGAATGGAAGAAGGGCCAGGAAAGGTGGAAAAGTACTGTCCCGGCATTCACCTCAAAGAAGGCACTCTATTGACTCAGGAAAACAACCTAAAAATCTGAATCAGAGCAGACGGTCGCGGGAATCGAACCCATGACCTCCCGAATACTAAGTAGACGTGCTATAATAGAATTAATGAACTTAAACTAAATAATTATTTGGAAGAACTTTTAATGGGGAATATTTAATTGCCGCAGTAAAATACATAAACTACAAATCAACTTTATTTTGTGCTTTGATTATGAATGGGTCTTTTAGGCGGAATACGCGAATTAGCTCCCGGAATAGCACAGGTAGTTTTTGTGTGAGGTGTACTGGCTCCCAACGATATGAGAACTGGCTCACCGCAAGAGGTTAATTAGGTAATCCCATGGCTCGTTTTCGAAAAAGGGGAGTAACTTAGGTAAGAAAATTCCGCCCCACCCTCCGTACCTTTTCTTTATAAATATTAGGGTGGTGGGACATTTCAAGTTTGAAAAATTCAAAATTACTGGGTGCGGAAAAGTTGTGTCTAAGGAAAGCAAGTATTTTACTCTTATCACAAAAAATGATTGGAGTTAGTCTTCCACCTCCCCAAGCTCAAATCATTTTCTTATAATAAAACGGTGGTGGGGAGGTGGATGATGAAATTTAAATCATTTTGTATTATAAGAAAAAACTTATTATCTCACTATATAAAAACTATTTATCGGTCAGGCATCTTTATAGGTAAAAGTTAGAAAAATGTAAAATATATTATGCTTTTCGAAAAAATTATTTCCCGCTTTCATTTCCTAATATTAAGTGTGTAAAACAAATAATTTCAAAATAAATTAACTGTTTATTTTACTGCACTTGGCAACACTTAATGTTAACCGTGGAAACATTCATAGCGCCAATTTCTCCCCACCATAGCTTAGCAATTTGCGCGTTACAGGTGGATTATTGACAAGAGTCTGCGGGGCGAACCGTAAGCACATTTCCACAAAAATTTAGCCTTGCGCGCAGAGCACCAAATTCCACATTGCGCACTTGTGCTTGTTGTCTTGTCACTCTTGTCACTGAACGTAACCTCATAACCAAAACCAGACGAGTAATAATTAATTGTTTTCGGTTTTAAAGTGTTTGTATAGTGTCGCTGAAATGAAACCTATAATATGGCCCGTGTGCAGTAAAACGTTATCGCGAAGTGATGCGTTAAAATCACATATACAAAGAAAACATCCAAACCAATTCCAAAAGTACGGCGAAAAACGGACCGATATCCAAGTGTGGTTATTGTGGTAAATATTTCGCCAGGAAATATACACTAAAAATACACATAGAAGATCTCATCAAACTCATTTTTACGATGTAATCAAGGAATTTAAATGTCAACATTGGCATAAGTTATTCGATCATGAAGTGCACCTAAAGGCTCACCTAAAAACGCACAATCAAGAAAATAATGTGACTAACGTCTCTTCTGTCAAAACTAAAAGCAGTGTCAAAATGTGTGCTATATGTAGGCACTTTCAAACAGCTTCAACTGAGGACATGTTGAAATATCTCACTAATAACCATGAAATAGCAATTCAGGCAGAACAGCATGAATTTTCATCTGTGGCGGAATTTTCCGAATGGAAAATCCAAATCGAAGAGGCGCATTGCACACAATATCGGAAAAATACAACAAAAAGTGGCAAGCATCACGTCCTAACAAAGTTTGCTTGTACCCGATGAGGAAACTACAAGTCTCGTAGCTGCGGCAAAAGCCATTTAAAAATTCAGGAAAGCAAAAAATTTATTTATTTTGTCCATCATCGACAGACTTATTCGTTAAAACAGACGGTAAGTTAGCTTATTTTGGAGAAAATTTAGCGGTGTTTTAAGTTCGTATTTTGTTTATAGATAGCTGTAGTGTCAAATACACAAAACCACACGATGGACACAAACCTGAATTAACTCATATGACCCTAACCAAGGAAGAAATGGAAGAAATAGCCAAACAAATTGCCCAGAAAATACCATTCAGTATAATTTTGGATGGTATTTGAGATTCAGTAATTGATTCAAATTTGAAAAGAATTCATTTAAGCAATCGAAAAGACTTATTTATTGTGGAGTATTCTTATCAACTGGCACATCCACCAACGTGGCACAAGAATGACGCTGTAAGTGTGGGCATGGATAAATTCTGTTCAGGAAAAAGGAAACTGCGTTTTATTTTATAAGCCCCAAGGTATCCTGATTTCAAAGAAGAAGATTTCATTTTGGTAATAATGACTGCCGCACAGGCAGAAATATTACAAAAGTATGGTAAGAATTTTTGAAAAACAGTCAATATTCTAAAAATGTACGCTCTTAAACTCTTCTCTTTTGTAGGCAATAGTCTATAACAGCTTAGAGTTCTTCTTCACGAAAGGGATGAAGACGCGGTTAAAAAAATGATTGTAAAATTCTATGAAAACCACTGCTTAAACCCAGACATGGCAGACTTTATAAAATATTTTGAACAATACTATATGAAAAACCTGGCGGCTTGGGCATATTGCTGTAGAAAGTTTGCAAAAACTAACACCAACATGCGCTTAGAACGACTTCATAGAACACTTAAGTATGAGTACCTCAATGGAAAAAAGTAAAGAGGTTAGATAAATCGATCATTGTTATCATGTTACGTGCGTAATTTATGCTTTAAATTTAAATTGGAGATATTTCAGTTAACTGAACCATTTAGTTAAATGATTTAAAATAAATGTAAAATAGAAATTACGACTTCTTAATTTTTCCTTTTAATGCCCAATAATTTGTGTAGTAACCATTGAGAACTGCTGACTAATAAAAAAATAATAGGCAAGTTACCGTTGAAATGTAGGAAAGTGTCAAATTGACATTTCAGTAAATTTGAACACATCAAATTTAAGATTTGTTATTAGTGGTTGCTATTAAGTTATAAGTTCAGATAAAATAGTGAATTACACTAACGATGAATACATGGTCATGATAATAGTTTATGGAGCTGCCGATGGAAGTGCTGCACGAGCAAGGCGTATGTATAATAGGGTGGGGCGAAAAAATGAAAATCAAAATTTTGAATAGCACTACATCTCAAAACTTGTCTTTGAATGTAAAGGTAAACCACAATTTTTTTCAGATTTTTTAAACATCATCTTTTGCCTCCAACTTGACCTTGAATTATATACTATGCACCAAAATATTGTCTTATGTTATTAAAATCAGATAATGGTTATAATATGCAGAGCTGTGCAATCTAAGGGATATATTGCGAAACACAAAACATATCTATGAAAAGGAAAAACAGGTAGCGCTATTATTAATAGATTTCTAACTACTTAAGCTCAAAATATATCGACACCTAACCGCTGACAGTTCACTCTGGTTCATGCGATTGTGTGATTCGTTAGTTATTTCTTGAAAAAATACAGTAGAAATGTTGTGTCTTTATGGTTAAAGTTCGTGTGGCTTAGTGATTACAATACTACGTACGACCTTTTATAATAATATGTATTATATAGTAATGTAAAGAAGTTGATTTTGCATTTGCAGGTAAAAATGTCAACCCCAACTAAAAGTCAAGTTAATGATATAATTATTAGTGTGTCTAAATACTTCAGTGGTAATGTTTTGCCGACTTACGAAGACGTTTTTAAGTGTTACTTGTGGTTAAGACATAAACTTAAACAACATTTAAAATAGGAACCGACAATTCCAGAAATATCAAACGTCTTAACATTAAAATGTAGACAAATTTGGAAAAGAAGCCACTTTCTGATCCTTGCATTAATTCTCTCATTCAGTAATATCATAGTAATCATATGCGCTTGATGAATCAACCAAAAAGTAAATTGAATAGTGATACATACAAAGATTCTACAATTCAGTTATTTGATATTGCTGCCTGCAAATGCTATTTCACGATCACTACCACTACGTGCAAGTGTGAAAAGACCAACGGACTTTAAGAAAAATGTTCGTTGGGCACGTTGATTCTGTATTTCAAAAAAATTATCTCTTCGCAAGGATATAAAAGTTAAAAATATTACGGTACGTGGTGCTGACTCAAATTGGGAGAATGCATCAAACAGTGACAATGAATTGCATGAAATAAATGTATCTGAGCCTGCGCCAAAATATCAGCGGATTGACGAAGACGATCACGAACATTTTAATCAGACTGGAATTTCAACATCGTCAACAATACCAACTGCAATATCTAAACAGCCTCAAATAATAATGAATTACCCACATTGGCCAAAACATGTGACAGAATTGAGGTTTCGAATAGATGAACCACTACAGCAATCACCTCTGCCGTTTTACAAGATGTAGGAATGATTATGAAAGAGGACACATCGAGGTTAATTGATAACAGTAAAGTCCAAAGGGAGAGAGTAAAATCTCGTGTTGCATTAAACGAAACAATGAGGGCAAAGTAGTCACTGCTCTATTTTTCGACGGTAGAGACAAGACATTGGTAATGGAACATAATGGAAGTAAGCACCATCTTCGAACTATCGTACAAGAACATCTGGCATTGATTGAAGAACCAGGACCACATTATTTAGGACATGTTACACCATCTTCGGTATCTGAGGAGAAATAGGACTGAGGCGTATTCTTAAAGCTCGACAAGCCAAAGACAATCATTATTGTACAAAACTAATCAAAATTCCGGCGCTTAATTTCGCTGCCACTAACTACATTGACATGATTAACTGGCAGACACCTAAAATAACTGAACTTCCCACTTGAAAAAATATCTTTGATGAAGATCTAAATTTTCTTATTGAGCAAGAGCAGACACCGGTAGTACACTTTTCAAGATTTTTCTGCCACACACAATCAGTGGAATGATGTGTAAAGTTAATAACCGAGGCTAGCACATCTGTCGTAGGACCTGACTCAAGAGATGGTTTCATCCGAGCCAGAATGAAATCAAGACAAGATCTGCGCAGTTTTGAAAATAAATCAAATTTTCAAGACATTTGAAGGTTTTTCGAGTTGATGTAGTATGGTCCAATTTTACATGTTTTTATATTTTTGCGTTTATTTCAATTTAATGTAATAAAATTAATTTGAAAAATGTATTTGTGCTTATTCACGTGTGTCTAAACTAGCATGAACCATCAGCATTGCATCGTAATTCGGGCAAAATATTTAGAGGCAAGTTGGAGGCAGAAAACATTTTGCAAATTGAACGAGTTTTTGCACATACATTACTCACACCAATAGGCAACTTTTGACGGGTAATGCGTTATAAAAAAAAATTAAAAACATTTTTTAGCCATTTTTCGCCCCACCCTAATGCCCAGTCGCAAACTAGTTTAACATTTAGAGTAATCGATATCAGTGTTATTTTAAATTATGTTTAACCCAAAAAGCAGCATTGGCAATGCATCATACCCCTACGTCATCTCCCCCCTTTTACTAGCTTTTGAATGTTGAAATTAGGATATTAGTTTCAGCGTTGAAACTTTAGTGGTTTTGGAAAAACTTAACTAATAACACTGCTACTAAATGGCAGCTACCCAAAAAAACTAAGACAAGAATTTGATAAATAACGCATATTTACGGTCGGCTACTAATGAACCGAATTTCACTCAAACAAAGTTAAGTGCGATAAGTTGGTTTTTCGCATTATTAATGGTCTGTCAAATTTTTGCGCTTTAAATTCGGTGCTGTAGATATGCAAATGCTAGATGATATTTTAACTTCTAAGCTTGGCTTTCGTACTTTGTAAAAATTCACTCGCTTCTAAATATTTTACAATTACAAAGGGGTTGATGTTTTGGTAGCGAGGGAACAATGCAAACGCCTTGATTTTATGAATATGTTATTCCTTCTACTATCTAATGAAAACACGAAGCGATAAACAAGAAAAACTTGGAAATATTAAGTGCACAGTTGTAGTATGCATTAATAGTAACTTTAAAACAGAAATTCTGGCTCCTCGGTAGGCAGCGATTCAGAAGCGTATCCGACTGTTGTCATTTTAGGCCACACAACGTACGAAACACGGGTTCATCTAAAATTTGAAAGATTGCAAATTTTATCGGGAAGGATACCCAAGGTCGGTTGTCGGCAATTATGTTTTACATGAAGATAAATATTCTTAGAATTATAAAGAAAATAATTCCATAAATTACACTCATTTCATTCATTCACTTTAATGTAAGGGTTGTCAAGTCACGTAAATTGGGACAAAGCATTAAAATAATATTTTTTCTATAAAAAGAATTTTCGATTAGAAGAAATCCATCAGCCATAAGTAATTCTTTTAGTAATAACAACAACGAAAAAATATAGGTGAGACATGTAACAAACACAATTTGATAGTAAACACAAAACAAGTAGCATTTATGTTTTGTGTGTTTAGCACTAAAATAATGAAATAATATGCACGCAAAACAAAAAAACTATGAGAAATAAACTACAACGTGGGCTTATTTTAGATATTGGTAAACATTCGCTGAAATAAATGCAAAAAAACGAAAAGCTAGTATCAAAGAAAACTAAAAATTTTTTTAAAATTATTTAAAAAATTAAAATATATGCAACAATTACAAAAATAGTTCAAAAGAAGAATTTTTAAATAATATCTGTAAAAATTGAGCACTATACTAGGACGAACGTTTAAGAAAGCCTTGGCGAAAGCGACATTCGAACTCGCTACCTCAGGCTCGGCAGTCCGGCAATGTGTCACCCTGAGGGGGTAGCTATGCGATTACTTAACATCTACTACTGCTAGCCCGAATACAAATCGATAAACAAATACCAAACTGAACAATTTTGCTCAGAAGCTTTTCAGTTCTTTACATTAATGTTCCACAAAAACTGGTCTTGGCGTATTTATTATGGACTTTTTTAATGCCATTACGGTTGCTGCTTTCAAATGTTATGTAATGTAATGAAATCCTTTATATAATTTTGATTTGGTTGCGATTGAGTGAGAGGTTGCGACAATAATTGTAAATTTATAAAAATAGTCGAGTTCGTGAGTAATACTCGGGTAGGTCTTGTAGGAGTAAAAATAAAATTGTGTTGTAAAATCAGCATAACAATTGTATACATTTGAATTTATAGAAAGCTTTCTAGTACTGTCGTGGTCAATAAATTCGGGCCAACTCTTGGAGCGATTTTGGCTCAGTTTAAGTTGATTAATTCGGACTTAGTAAATCGCTATAGTGATGAAGTGCCGTTAAATGTTTTTCGTATAGTAAAATTTTCGTTCGGTAACTTTCTAAAGAAAAAAATATTGACCACGGCAGTGCAATATTATTGAAATGTTTATTTTAGAATTGAAATGCTAAAAAGAGCTAAATAGAATTAGTTGCGAAAATATTCACTAAATAATCTTTTATTCCCAGCAAGATCAACTTTCCAGCTCGTGTGTGTTGTCAACCTGCTACATTAAGATTAGAAATAAACGCAGTAGTTTTATAACAAAAATTAATATTATTGTATACTGTCTAAAAACTTACGGCCCAACAAAATATTTCTTCTTGACTTGGGGTATCTGTTGCAGCCTTCTCGGTACAATCAAACAACCATTGGTGTTTACAAATTTTACATGCTTTATTTGATCTAATCTAACATTGTAAACTTTGTAAACTTCTCTAACACTCATATTTATTTGGCAATTGTGGCGACGGGCTGTTTTACTGAATCTGTTGGGTGACACTTTGTCGTGCAACAAAATTTGCGGATCATGTTGTTTAGCACCTTCTGAATGCTTTTTCGGTTAGGGTGTTTTTACTTCGCTGAATCCGTACCGAGCGTTCCAAATTAGTCAAGTCATGTTATGCTTGCAGTAAAACCTCGTACGCTGTTTTCTATTTTAGAAATAATCTTTAAAAGTTCTATTGTAATACCTTAGACTCAAATCTAGATTCTAGGTTTGTGTTGAATACAATGAATTAGGTATTATTTACATGTTTTTGAATTTATGGAATTGAACACCTATGATTTCTTACCTATTTTGATTTTATTTAATTGCAATATGTATTAGTGTTAAAACACTAATATAGTGTGAAATTCATATTAGCATCTTTGCGAATTCCTATTTACAATTTCTATTTATTGTTATATTAAAGTATTAAAAGTCCCTATAATCATTTACATGTCGCAATTGTGTTAAGTTGCAACGTCATATTTATGTATTTTGTGCAGGGACCTTACTATGATAGCAAATTTATATTATTGGCTCTGTTTGTTAAGTTAATTATTTGTATTAAAGCATTCGCACTCTATTAGTTATTAGTCGCTCTTTATTATGTTCATTGTACTAATAATAGTAAATACAATTTAATACTGTATTTGAGCAGAATTAACGCCTTATAGAGAAATTATTATTTTTATATTAAAAAATAGTGAATCCTTCTGGTTCACTAGGTCAAAATGAATATTCATTAAGACTAACGTTATATTAATTAAAAGTAGAAATAAACATACTACGAGGAAAGTTGAGACTATATATAATTGCACATTTTTAATTTAAATAGGTTTTTGAATTTAAGGAACCCAAAACCCTAGATACTTAAATGTTTAGTTAAAACAATAAAAAAGTATATTCATGTTGCTTAGCCTCAAAGTCAGTAGCTGATTTACAGAGAAATATCGATAATGTGGGTGTGTAGGAATTAAATTTCAATTAATGACCAAAGTTAAATCCGTCATGTATTTTAATGATCCAATACTGTATAATTAGTATTATCTATTTAAAGGTAAATTAAAGATAGAAGTTTAAATGTGTCTATAAATGTTTAATCAATTATAGTAGTGTGAGTTACTGGACAATGTTTGTATAAGAATTGTGCGAATTTTGCCAAAAAGTAATCATTTGAGAAGTCTATAACTGTTAAAGCAACGTTGACTTAATTGACTTTTTTTATTCAACTGTTTACAGGTAAATAAGTTAGCTGTACAAAAATGCAATTCTTATATATCTATTCGATTTGAAATATTTTGCAACTAATACCTTGTCGATCGTTTTCACAGTTTTGCAATGTTCTATAATTAATAATAGATTTACAGGCGAATAAGTGTGTATAGTATACGTCTTTTAAATTGTGTTGAGCTAAAGAGATATTTAAATAATTTTTCATTAACATAATAATAATAAAACTTCATAGTACAATAGAGGTTCATAATTATCAACATCTCAGTTCGGTAGCTTTCCAAACCGTGACTAAGTATTTTGTGTTCGCAATTATTCATGCATCGTTTTTCAGTGGTATTCGTTAAATATTATTGTACCCAACCCGCATTCCAAAACGGAGTTATAATCTGATTAAATTTGCATGGGATAGCAAATTCGGTTGGACCAACCTCGTGATTATACGACACAATACCTATGTAACTTACTGAATTATACGAATTCGCAATGCAGCCGAGCATCTGCGTGTTCCAATTAATTTGAAATAATGCAAAATAAATACAAATATCACACGCAGAAATTATCAGAATTCCATGCGGTCGCATTTTAATCACTGTTGGGTGGTGACGAGCATGTATATGTTGCGATTTTATTAGATTTATTTATTGAGTTTGCAAGATAAAATTTATATATTTATTAGATTTTGAAATGTTTATTAATTTTTTGTTGAAAACTAATTTGTGCTGTACTTGTTCACGCAATAATGACATTTAGCCGCCTACTTCTGTCTCAGATTGTACAAAATTGAGTTATAAAATTAAAAATATTAATATCCTTCAGAATATTTACTATAGTTTTCTCCAATAGTAAAATGCAGGTTCTTATGTATTCAAGCAAATACATGAAGAGAGTGGTGTGTAATTTATTGCTGAAGATCAGCGTGTTGTGCCATTCAAACCTGGCATGGCTGCTATTGCACATAGACTACTGATCACAAGGACCAAGTTACTAAAATTTGGGCTTTTTGACTGGGGTCTGTTTCAGGAGTGTGACATCAGTATTCAGATGTCACCTGGGTTTTTCATTCGAATTTTAATTGTAAGTAGTAATTTTCCTAAAGAAAAACTCATCAACTGCAAACCTCGAGTGGACTGGTTGGATAATGACTTTTTTATTGGTTTATTACCACATCAATGATCAGAACTATTTTCAAAATTATCGTTCTATGAGTTAATAGCATAGCGATAATGGCAGGAGGGGAATCTATCCAACGATTTTATCTTATACCAAAGAGCCAACCTCCTCGTAGATTAAGGTTAAAGGTTCATCGTCACTGCAATTTTCCCAACTGGGGGCGGGCTGCT
The DNA here is from genome assembly GCA_940337035.1 of Agriotes lineatus. Taxonomy (NCBI): domain Eukaryota; kingdom Metazoa; phylum Arthropoda; class Insecta; order Coleoptera; family Elateridae; genus Agriotes; species Agriotes lineatus. Next base: position 10,726 of record CALNHX010003885.1, on the reverse strand, counting down.
ATAGGGACCTTGCGTCCCTCTTCAGCCAATAATGAAAATTTCAAAATGGGTTAGAGAAAGAAGGGATGGCGGGAGGAAGAGAAAGAAGAAGGTCATCTTTTGATTGATGAAAACCACCTAAAGACCTGAATAAGAACAGACGACCACGGGAATCGAAAACACGACCTTCCGAATGCTTAACAGACGTGCTAACTACTAATCGCCTCGTAGATTAATAGACCACTTTTTTGATCATCTGTGGGGAGGATGATGTTGCAGGATGGATGTGAAAGTGTTTGAATGAGCTTGTTGATATTTCAAGGTCAGTATGCAGTATGAGATTACTAACATATCAAATGTTTTGCATTAACAACGTTGAATAATGTTGACGTTTGATTTACAGAAACCGTCCCAGAGCTCAATTCCGTACGTCCAAATTGTCTTAATTATCATCTTGTAAAAGAGGATACTATTTTCCAAAGACCAACATGATTTCTTGCCAAGCGACTAGTACATTATCTTAATTCGTAGTTCCACTTTCTTTGCATTGTTTCCATGTGGGTTTCTTATCTAGGTGGAAACCTAGGTAATGGGCTACACTGGCTTGCGGATTTACAGCCAGTCTTATAAAGGCCACTAATCTGACGTTAACTTTAATTCGCTGTTAAAACAAACAAAAGCACATCAAAACGTTAGTGCTTATGACATTTCATTCATTAGTAAACAAATTTTGATGCGCTTTTGTTTATTTTAACAGCGAATTAAAGTTAACGTCAGATTAGTAGCATTTATAAGACTGGCTGTTAGTATGTTATTCGCTCGGCTCCATAGCTCAGTGGTAAGTATTCTGGTTGCTGATCTAAGGGTCGAGAGGTCGATCCCCGATCCCGGTAAGGTTTTTAAAAATAAAAAACCTCTACAGAATGCCATATTTCGGAAGTGATGTAAAGCCATGGGTCACATGTTACTACGATGTGTAGCATGTAAAATATCCCTTGCTAGGGTTGGAACTCCTTAGTCTCGGCAAAATTCTAAGTACGACTAAGGTACAGTCGTGTTCAAATTTTTTTGCACAGAGATAATTGGCTGTTGTAAGTCGTGTTTAACAAAATGTGTTGTACATAAATAGGTAGTTGGCTGTTTGTATATTTTGTCAATGGCAGTTAAACTTCAGAACTGTCAAAATGACAACTAAAATAACAGTGACAAAAAATATCTATTTCACATATATGTATTATACATATATTGCTAGCAGGGAGTGAGAACGGCCGAAAACATTACGGCGCCGACATAGTTTCACTCTGAGTATTACGCGTCTCCTGCGCATGCCTGAGAATTCGAACTCCGCCTTTAGAAGCGAATTTTAAACTTGACCACTTCGCCAGCGCGAGGACGACGCCATCGCTCTTGCGCACAGCTCACCATATACATTGAAGAGTTGGTCGTCTGTCTCACTTCCTTCGTGGCCCCCAACTCATAGCCGCTAACAATATAGTAAGTAATATATATATATGCTATTTCACTTCAAAATGTCGGCATTCAATATGGTACAAATAACAACCTGCATAAAAATGTATAAGATTATGGTTTACCTGTTCGGGAAGTTGCAAGCCATGTTGAATATGAGCAAAAATACAATTTTAAAAATTTTTGAGATAAGAAGTTGACGGGACTCTGGAATAGAAGAAGCCCAGAGGAGGCCGAAAATTTCCAAGCCAGAGCAGGATCAGATCCTTATTCAAAAGTTAGAAGACCATCCCTTCTGAACAATGAAAGATGCTGTGCGGGCATTGGATTGTCCTGGTTCAAGAATAACAGCATGTCGGAGAATCAAGAATTCAATCATAAGATACATAAGATCACATAGCATAAAAAAAGATGATTCTGATTGAACAAGATAACTACGGAAGAGTACTGTAAGCTTTAAAAAACAGGCAGGTGTCGCGATTGGAATAAGGTAATTTTTTTCCGATGAAAAAGTTTTTCAGTTGATATTATTTAATGGGCGTATTAAAGTGTATTCTATAGTCCTCATAATTAGAGATATAATGAACAATATGTAAACAATGTGGATAAGTCTGGACGATGTTCTGTTAATTTATAGGCATGGTTAAGTGCTGATTGTCTGGGTGTATGTTACGATATCAACGAAAGATTTAATGCTGCGGCATACAGAAATATTTGAATACATAATGTTACCGTTGGTCACAGAAAGATTCCCAGAAAATGACTTTACATTTCGATAGAACAATTCCCCAATTCATAACGCAGGTATAGTTCAATAATTGTTTTGCCATACATAATGTTGAAACTTTGCTTTGGCCTGAAAAAAGTCTAGATATTAAACAAACTCGAACAAATTTGGGGTTTAATGACGAAGAAAATGTATCACAGAGACTTTAGCCTACATGTTAAGGACGAATTGCTGGAAGCAATTGAGCAGACTTAGGACGAACTGACTAATGATGTAGACTTCATTGAAAGTATTTATTTATCAATACCTCAACAACTTAATGAAATTTTAGAGAAACGGTGCTATGACAAAATATTTGTCATGAATAGCTGTTTAGTTGTAATACTTATGGTTATTGTTGATTATTATTCTTTATAATGAAAATTTATTACATTAAATCTTTAGGGTGTTATTTTTTCTACCATTAAAAGTTTATTGATGATTGTGTTTTTACTTAACAAAGGCTCACATTGTATCATTAACTAAATAGACCTAGATCCAACCTTTCAAAATATTTGTATGTACAACACTTTTTGGAACTTTGTGAAATTAAGTCACATTCACACAGCACAAATACTGTACAACACTTTAATGAACACGACTGTACATGGTACTCTGCATGCCTAGACCTTGTCCACGGGGTTGGCAAAAATACAATTTTAAAAATTTTTGAGATAAGAAGTTGACGGGACTCTGGAATAGAAGAAGCCCAGAGGAGGCCGAAAATTTCCAAGCCAGAGCAGGATCAGATCCTTATTCAAAAGTTAGAAGACCATCCCTTCTGAACAATGAAAGATGCTGTGCGGGCATTGGATTGTCCTGGTTCAAGAATAACAGCATGTCGGAGAATCAAGAATTCAATCATAAGATACATAAGATCACATAGCATAAAAAAAGATGATTCTGATTGAACAAGATAACTACGGAAGAGTACTGTAAGCTTTAAAAAACAGGCAGGTGTCGCGATTGGAATAAGGTAATTTTTTTCCGATGAAAAAGTTTTTCAGTTGATATTATTTAATGGGCGTATTAAAGTGTATTCTATAGTCCTCATAATTAGAGATATAATGAACAATATGTAAACAATGTGGATAAGTCTGGACGATGTTCTGTTAATTTATAGGCATGGTTAAGTGCTGATTGTCTGGGTGTATGTTACGATATCAACGAAAGATTTAATGCTGCGGCATACAGAAATATTTGAATACATAATGTTACCGTTGGTCACAGAAAGATTCCCAGAAAATGACTTTACATTTCGATAGAACAATTCCCCAATTCATAACGCAGGTATAGTTCAATAATTGTTTTACCACACATAATGTTGAAACTTTGCTTTGGCTTGAAAAAAGTCTAGATATTAAACAAACTCGAACAAATTTGGGGTTTAATGACGAAGAAAATGTATCACAGAGACTTTAGCCCACATTTTAAGGACGAACTGCTGGAAGTAATTGAGCAGACTTAGGACGAACTGACTCATAATATAGACTTAATTCAAAGTATTTATTTATCAATACCCTAACGACTTAATGAAATTTTAGAGAAACGGTGCTTTGACAAAATATTTGTCATGAATAGCCGCTTGTCGATTGCTGTTTAGTTGTAATAATTATGGTTATTGTTGATTATTATTCTTTATAATGAAAATTTATTACATTAAATCTTTAGGGTGTTATTTTTTCTACCATTAAAAGTTTATTGATGATTGTGTTTTTACTTAACAAAGGCTCACATTGTATCATTAACTAAATAGACCTAGATCCAACCTTTCAAAATATTTGTATGTACAACACTTTTTGGAACTTTGTGAAATTAAGTCACATTCACACAGCACAAATACTGTACAACACTTTAATGAACACGACTGTACATGGTACTCTGCATGCCTAGACCTTGTCCACGGGGTTGGCAAAAAGGGCTTATGAAAGCCTACCTGCTAGACATAAGTCTTCCCGAAAATACTACTACTACTACTACTAGTATGTTATTCGGTTGCACGGGGAGGGGGGGGGGGACATTCCGTACTATTTAGAGTAAAGTTGACGTAATTACTTGGTATGATTAGAGAGAAGGGCGCAAATGTGCCTATATACGTTTCTATTCTTGTACGTATTTGTGTAGTATACAAAGTATACAATAATGATCTAACGGAACTCTCTTGAGAAACTTCAGAGCTAATTTGATAAAGCCTTTATTGACCATATTTTATTTGGAAGTAACCATTGCTCAAGTAAGATTTAAAAACAAGGTAGTATATACTTGGAAGAATTGGCTTAATCTTATATAAGAGGTCATCATTACAAACTTTATCCAAAGCTTGTCGTATATCGTTAAAAAGAACAGGACAGTATGGTACAGAGTTGATATCAGTTCTGATTATATTAGCAACATGTTGACATCGTTGAATGGTGGAATGATGCTTTCTATAGCCCGATTGGTATCAATACTAAAAACTAATTTTATTCTAATATGTCAGATTAGTTCAATGATTTTAAGCTTTTTTTAGAATAAATATGGAAACCTAACTAAACATTAATGCTCCAGATTAGACCTCACCATTAATAGAGCAATTATAATTTTTTCATGATTATACAATAATAATCCTAGTAATAATTCGAAGATATATTATAGCAACACCTTTTACAAATAAGTACATTAATCGCTTCCTTCTAGAAGAACAAACAATTGAATTAATCTGAATTAAACAAATTGACAATAGATTTACCACCTACCATTTTTGCAAAACGAATATTGAAATGAGTCTCTTAATATGTTATTAAACAAAAAACAGCAAGAAGCAGTTGTTTCATTTCAACTAAAACATTCTACGGTAAATTAATAGTAGTTTATGTAACTAGTCCTCAAAGCAAGGCTTTAGGGGACGAGTCGTAATGTTTCCGGACGAGGCGGAGCGAAGCGCAGCCGAGTCCTTAATATGAAGATGAGTCCTCTAAAGCCATTTGAGGACGTGTTGCATACAACGTTTTTTTGTATTAGCTCTCCAAACATTATAATATGAAGTTTCAATTACCATTAACGCGGCATTATATTAGGAGGCCGCGCGAAAATGTATTTTTCGCTCCCCAAACTGGTTACTTTGGAAACTGTCTAGGATCTTCAAAATTGCCATTTAGAGGCCTTGTACTTAAAGTCGTCATGGCAACTAATGTTTGAGTCCGCTAAAATGTTGCCATGACGACTTTAAGTACAAGGCCTCTAAATGGCCATTTTGAGGATCCTAGACAGTTTCCAAAGTAACCAGTTTGGGGAGCGAATACAAAAAAAGGTATTTTGATAATATGGGCGAAATGAAATGAATCCGTAAATTAATTTTTATGTTATCGTTACCCAAGTACTTTTTGTGATTCGCTGTTGCTAAAGCTGTTGAAAATACTTCAAAAACTCCTACAATTCTGATGTAGTAATGTTGACCAAAATATATTTTTATACGTAAAAATGAAGTTCTTAGATACCTAAAAAATCATAACTGGTCAATATGATGTGATCTTGGGTTCGTAGATAGCGTAGTAAAAAACTTACTTAGTTTTCCAATGTTATTTCTATGCTCAGTCGACGTTATTAATTGTGCCAGAAATTATTTTAACGGGGTGGTTGCAGAATTTTTTCCTCACTCTGGAATCCAAGAAAAACAACTACTTTTTTTGAAAAATTTTGTATTTGCACACCTTAGAGTGATTGAAGGAGTAAAGTTCGCTCATGTAATCCATTTTCTACATAAAACTGTATTATTCAGGAAACTAAACACATGTGTACACTTCATTTTTGCTTCTGTTACTGTTGTAAGGAACACTTATACGGGATAATAATTTCACTACGTTTATTTGCTGTAAACTCTTTCGAACAGTATCAAATCGTGGAATGCACCGATAAGAAAGTTTTTTGTCCAAAATTGCAAATAAAATCACATACGGCAAAGCACAGAGCATCCACGATCACATTAAGTGACTTATCTTTGAATATAGAAACATAATTACGTTCAATAATTGCCAACAAACGTCGAATTACTACTTTCAAGCACCACACACGGGGGGGTTACAACACCTTCTATAACCGACGTCAGAAGGTCGTGATGACAGAGCTAACTGGCTTTGTTTCTGGGTGGCGTTGGTAAAATCCTACCCATGTCCTACTGAAACGACCCATATGTATCTTATTTTGTTGCTTGCCGTAAATGAGTTTTCAAGTGCAAAAGCTTCAAATTATATTCGGCCTCTACTTAGTCTTAAGAGAAAGTCAAGGTGAGGCAACTATAATTACATAACAATTTGGACAAAAACAGTTTTAATATTGTTATTCGTCGGATGCTTTTATATTACACGAAATCGACAAGCGGTTCCCGACCAATGTACAGTTGTCAAAACCTAACAATTATGAATCATCGGACGCTATCGATTCCTTCATCCCGCGCAGAGTATGAGGTTGTTAATTATCAAAACAAGCACCCTTGGAAAATGAGCCAACAGGTTTTTAAACCCTCAATAGCATTTCGTTTCTCTGTGAAGTGGGATGGCGACCGATTTATCACTTCATAAAATGACATTTAAATAAATCTTGAATCTGATTTGAGCCCTGGACTTTTTTGTGAAAACACAATCGAAGTTCGGCACGCTGAGCGCACCTACAAAAATTACTAAGTAGCCGACGGGCAAACAAGGATGATTAGTTTACCTCGCTCTTCCAAGTAGAAGGGTAACCCGAATTTATTGAAGTCAATTTCTGAATTTGCAGGATCCCCGAAAACTTTTGGGAAAAGTTAGTCCACCTTTCTCTTGGATATATGTATTTTAGGCTTTTCGTTTTATGTTAAGAAATGCGTTGGATTGTAATAAAAGTAAGTAGTAATGTACACTTCTGTGCAATAAAATTAAGCACATGTCTTATGACTATTTTTCACAATATTCTAGTTTGTATAATTCTGGTCTATTTTAAATACCTGGTAGCAGTTTCAATAAATGATAAAACACCATAACTTGAAAATAACACCCTTATTAGAAGACCAAAACTAAGACCTTCCGAAAAAAACCCGCTATTAATAAATACAACAAAACCGTGTGTGCTTAATTTTATTGCACAGAAGTGTACAATATAGAAATTGTACTTTGTCAAAAGATACAAATATTTTTTCAAAATAAACTCATGCAAACAAAATGTTGACAAACAACGTATTTTGCTAACAAAAAAGTAAGAATTCGAATGGTCAGAAGCTACGAATTTCTATTTATTATGAAAGCTGAATGTTGCTATATCGTGTCGAATCATAGTTTTTCATGTGAACTAATTATACTCAAAAAGTGTAAGATATGTAAGGTGCCAAAAGCGATTTGCATGTACACAATTTGATCAATTTGAAAATAATAGTTATATATTCAAAAAGTTACTAAATCGTCACTTTTTTGCACGCTTGAGAATGTTTAAAAAATGAGCAGAAGGCGAATTTTTTAAATCTCACAAGGGCGAAAACAAGCTTTAGATACAAGTTGTATACATGCTTTTTTCGACTACCACATATTTGTGCTAAAAGAGACTACAAAATTCATGTTAGGTATGCTTTTATTGTTTTAAATTGAAAACTCACCACATTTAATACACAGTTTTGACATAAGTGTGCAATAAAGTGCCAGATGTGTGCAGTAATATTTTTATTGCTTAGTATGCAATAACAATATGCTTTTAACATATAGAAAGTGTCAAATAATAGTCTCCTTTAGGAAATGATAGTCGAAAAAAAAATTATCCACTGGGATTCGAACTCCGCTCTCCGAGGCGAATATTAAAAGCCTTGTCCAACACTAGAATATTTGTTCTATGGGCGCCACTATGGTATAGAAGCTCAGTTTTTTGGCCAAAAATAACTTTTCTCATAAAACTAACCAACTACTTTTAAAAAATGCTAATTTATCAAGACAATAGTTTTTTTTAACTGTTAACATAAGGGGAGACCCCCCCCCCCCCCCAAAGGGGGTGTTCACACACAATTGTGCAAGAGCGCACACCCACCTAAAAATTCAAACATTCTATGGACAACAAATTTTGAGTAAACGGATTTGAGGTGGGTACAGGGGATAACTACGCCCCCCCCCTCCATAATCCGAAAAAAAAATGTTAGCCGAAAGCATCCCAAAATTGACCCATGGATGTCTCCCCTCTCCCCCTAAATTTGAGGTCTGATCCGCTCCTGAAACGAATTAAAATACTCTAAAAATATAAAACCAACTCTAGGAGAACCAAGTTTTAGAAAATTTTATACAATATTATTAAATTTACTTTATTTGCTAAACTATTTACTAAAGTTCGGTGTCTATCTCTAGGGTATCCAATTCTTCCATATTTAATAAGTCTTTAAAATCATCAAAATTCAATTCCTCGATATTTTCAAATTTTTCCCAGTTTACTGTTTCGACAGATTTTAAAAGTGAAGTGACTTCTACAGGTAGTTGTTTTGTTGCTTAATTTTTTTCAGAAACTCAAATATTAAAAAGTTATATTATATTTGCAATGCGGTATTCATCTAAAAACGAAAAAAAAAGAAGTTTAGTTACTTTGATATAACGGATTGTTATTATACAAAAGACTATTGATTCTTTTTACGCTTTTGCACCAAGACCCTTAATAAAACTACGCCTTCGGTGATCAACAGCGATATATCTTACCTAAAAATTTTTAAAAAATCCAAGAAATAAACTGTACTTAGACGAATAGAGTTCCAAATTACTTAAACATTTTTGTTTAAAGTGGAGTAAATGAAAATGTTATCGCCATCTTGAATCGACTATTGTAAAGTTTCTATTTTCAACCTTAAATTCGAAATCAGCGACTTCTAAAATCCGTATACACTGATTTAAGTACAAATTAAACGTAAATTATAAAAATCGTCGGCCATCTTAAATCCGCCTTTTTTTTGTTGAAATAAAAATAACACCAAATCTTATTGCTACATAAATTATATAGTTGTGCAAAATTTTAAGTCACTCAAAGACGTGGAAGTAGGCCAAAATTATTTTGCAAGACTTGTCCCAAACTGATATACATACATACTTGAAAGCTTGTAACATCGAAAATATACCAAAAAGGCAGGTAAAGGCAAAAGAAAAATCGATTTCCCAAAAATAGAAACTCTAGTAAAAATCGCGATCAAGAAACCACGGATGACTCTGGTTGACATATTTTTGTAGCCCAATATAAAGTTTTACAGAACTTTTTTTTTAATTTCTGGTGCATTTTTGATTATTTATTCCGTAAAAAATAAACTAACAAACTATAAGGTAATTTTTTCAATCTAAAATATTTCACTTACCATTAGTTATGAGGTCCACTGTAAGATAGTTTGGGTTTATCATTGCTTCTCGAGAAATTTAAGTGCAAGTACAACAGAAAATTTTATTTATTTATTTATTTATTTATTTATTTAAAGTACCAGTGTAACGGGCACAGGCCCAATTCTAACACTTGGCATCTCGTATACATAACTACATACAAAACCATTCTATATCAATAAAACTAAAAACTATATTACAAAATACATACTAAATTAAACATTACAAAATTATAAATTACCAATCAAATATTACAAATTACAAGTTACAAGCAACCCATCATCTACTCGTACTTTTTATTGTAAATTTCATTAACCTGTTTTCTAAAATTACCTATGGAAGTGTCAAAAATGCTTAAATTTGATTCTAAAAGAAGGGAGTTGGTGATAGATAATACTTTGATAAAGGAAGAGTTCATTCTAATGTTCGTTCTGCAAAATGGTATATAAAATGCTTTACGAGGTCTGCATCTAACAGCTGGAGTGTAAAGTTTAACCAACGGCAGTAACATGGGACAGTCAATTCTATTGTTGACCAATTTGTGTATGAACAACACTGCCGATATTTCCCTCCTCTCACTTAATTTGAAAACTTGCACCTCACGTCTAATATTCTGATACTCGTCATATGCAGGGTAACGATGGTACATTTTATAATAAAGGTACTTAAGATATTTGTTCTGAACAGTTTCAATTTTTTGTTGATGTAAATTAGTACTGGGATTCCATATCTTATTAGCAAATTCTAGTTTTGGCCTAACTATAGAATTATAGAGTAACTTAATCGATTTAATATTTTTAAATTCAGTGGTATTACGTATCAAAAAACCTAAATTTCGTAAAGAACTTTTTACAATGCTGTCCACATGATCATCCCATTTGAGGCGTGAATTAAAAACCACTCCCAAGTCTTTGCAATTTTGAACACGTTTCAAATCTGTATGATTGATTATGTAGTTAGTGCATATATAATTAGTTTTCAAAGAAAATGTCACAATTTTACATTTACTGACGTTAAATAGCAACTCGTTGGTTTGGCTCCAATTAACAACGGTATCAAGATCTTTTTGCAGTAATTCGCAATCTTGTTTGCTTTCAATTTCTCTAAATATTTTGAGATCATCAGCAAATAGTAAAACTTGTGAGGAGTTAATAAGGGCAGGCAAGTCATTTATGAA